>LKNJ01001338.1:133155-183177 GCA_002120245.1 Maccullochella peelii | reverse complement strand
AACGTGAAGCGCTGTGAATACTTTCCGGATGCACTGTATATCATTTACCCACTCCATGTGTGAGTCTCTCCAAAGAGCAGTCAGTGTTAGAAATGAAAGGCTTACCATTAGTTTTCTCTTTGTGTCCTGCTTGTAGAATTGTTGGAATTTAATCTTTCTACGCATTTTTTCTTGCTAATTATGAGCTTACAGTGAAGTCTCTAGTTCACCTCCTGTTTGTGTGAAAGGCCCATACACACCTTAAGGGCTTATTCATAGCAATTTGTGTCACTGTCTCTCAGTGTGGTTAGATATTGTAATGATGTTTCCTGTTTCTTTCCATTTCCCTTCTTTCTTCTCTCCTCTTTCCTCATCTTTTCCTTATTTCCCCTTTCCTCTCCCCTCCTTCTTTTCCATTCTCCATACTTGTACCTTTCCTCTCCTCCAGTTCTCCACCCATCATGTCTTCCCTTTGGCCACACTGTGGGTGGAGCCGATCCCAGAGGAGAACACTGGCCTGTAAGTCTGCCCCATCACAGTGCAACAAATTGACAGGTTTTCTACTGGAAAATAACTTCCTAAAATGTTTTTCACTTTGTGAGCCGCTAATTGTTTCCCGTCTAAAATGGTGTGTATGTGTGTGCGTGTAGATATGGGTTAAAGGTGTTCGCGCCAGAGGAGACTTTCACCCTGCTGGCCTCCTCTCCCATGGAGAAGGTAGATCTTTGATTGCTTTTGCTACAAAACGGACAGTATGCTCACCTTAAAACTGTATTTCCTTTTGTTGCAACTCAAATGAACTGGACCATTGTGTGCATTTATTTGCTCCTAGGCCAAGTGGCTTCGCTCCATCAACCAGGCGGTGGACCAGGCCCTGAGTGGGGCGGGCCAGGACACAGCATCAGTCAGCTCGGGGTCGGGGCAAAAGTTGGAGCCTCCAGTCTCCAGGACGGCCTCTTACACTTTTTATAAAGACGGACGGCTGAAAGAGGCAACGTATGAAGGACGCTGGCTCGCCGGGAAGCCCAACGGCAGGTTAGACACGCACATCTCCTGTCTGCATGTTGATAGCATATTTTACATATTGATATGTAATAATGATTAGGATTGGTCATGTTTTTCAGAGGAGTGTTGAAGTGGCCTGATGGGAGAATATACACAGGGTCGTTTAAGAACGGACTGGAGGATGGGTGAGTGCTGGCCACCAGCAGCACTCTGTAATCTGTCTTAATGTGTATTCAGTGTACATGAGAGTTATGTGTCATTCTTTCATCTGAAATTTTAGCTTGAGTTTCTTCATCCTTCTCATGTGTCTGTGTAGCTTCGGTGAATTTGTCGCTCCCAATAAGACGCTCAACAAGAACGATCACTATCAAGGTCACTGGAAAGATGGCAAGATGCATGGCCCGGGGACATACAGGTGAGTGTGCATGAAAATAGGGAGTCCGGAACTTTTTTGTCCATGTTGTGAAAAATTGTTTTTGGCTTCACCAAAAAAAACCCAATAAAAACAATACAGGACAAAGATGAGGACAAACTGCAACCATCAGTCACCGCTCCTAAAGATATTTAAAACTACTGATGGTCAATGGTTGCAGTTAATGAGGAGTGTCTTGTGTGTTGTTGGAGGTTCTTTGGTTTTACCTGCATTTATTTCAAGCCCACTTTCTTCACACGAGCTGTTGTGCTCTATATTTTACAGAAAATGTGGGAAAATACTTAATACTCATTCACAAATTTGCAGGAAAGAGGCTTTAGAGACTTGAGTTCAGCAGTACGCAAAGCTGCATAGAATCAATACCCTCTGTCTGTCTGCAGGTACGCCAGTGGTGAAGTTTACGATGGATCCTTCCAGGACAGCATGCGACACGGCCACGGCATGCTGCGCAGTGGCAAACTCAACACCTCCTCCCCCAGTGTCTTCATTGGCCAGTGGCTGCAGGACAAGAAGACCGGCTACGGAGTCTTCGATGATATCACAAAGTACGCTCGCTATCGCTGTCAGACGTTTATGTTTGAAAAATCATTTTTCTGTACAAGTTGCAACAACAATCTGACAAAAAAAGGCTTTCTACACAGCCTGAGTCTGACTTCAGTGCAGTCACATTAACAGAAAGGCTGCAGCACACACAAGGTTAAAGACAGCAGAGAAAGAAATTACATGTGCGACTTGTTTTGCCTTGTTTTAAATTTCTCATTTCTCATTGAGCATTCTCATTAGCATTTCTTATGCACAGGCACATCAAATCCAGCATAAAATACCACAAAATGAGCCAATTTCCTCTTTGTGAGATAAGCTTATAAAATGTGTTTTCTTTAAGATTTTCTGTTTGTCTGTTTTTTTTATCCAGAGGGGAGAAGTACATGGGAATGTGGCAGGACCATCTGCGGCAGGGCACCGGGGTCGTCGTCACTCAGTTTGGCTTGTACTACGAAGGAGCCTTCAAAGATAATAAGATGATGGTAAGCACTTCTGTCTTTGATTTTAGTCACATTTTGTTTGTGTGTGTGTGGTTTTATAGAAGTGGTGGGAAGTTAAAGCGAGAGATTTGATCCAAGGCCAGTAGGGTTTTGGTCCTAAAGTACTTCTTACAAGAAAGTTCTTGTGCTCCACAAAGTCTTAGAGACAGGTGCATCAGATCAGAAACTGTGACTGCGAAAGATCCATAAAATCCTGCACACTGTCGAGCCACTTGTGCTCACTTATTTCGGTCCCCGGATCTTCATCAGATAAGATTCATGATGATTATGAAGGTCTAAGGAGGAATGAAACATAGTAGATGAAGAAGAGTACCAGCACTGATTTTTTTGTTATCACTTCATCAGGGTTTTATAACTGACAAGGATATTTAAATGACGGTTGTTATTCACCATACATTTACACAGAAAACGAAACTGAAAGTTTGAGTGTAATCTTCTCAAGCTCAGTCACATAAGGAAAAACAAAATGCAAGGCCACAGTGAAACAGAAAATATGGCAAACTTTAGGCCCAATTTGAACGTCACTGTAAACATTTCCTCTTGAAAATCACAATAAATGAAGCTGCTGTATGTCTAGGAGCTGTTTTATTCTTTATATTTACTCTTTCTGGGTGTATACAGCATTAGTTCCATTTAAGATTAACAATTCGGAGAGGAAATTAGGAGAAAAGAAGGGACTGAGTTGTTTTCTCTCTTCTAGGGCACGGGGATCCTCCTGTCAGAGGACGACACCACGTACGAGGGGGAGTTCTCTGACGACTGGACCCTTAATGGAAAGGTGACTAATGAACACTCTTACAGAGGGGTGATACATAAAAGTGTTCTAAATAAAAGACACATAAACTGACACATTGTTAATAAATCAGTTTAATTCCAGACAGAAATTGATTATCTTTAAACTTAAAACCTCTTAAATATTGAAGTATTAGCAGTAATTGAAGTATGTACGTCAGTGTAGTTTAATGTGCTGATTGGCTCTCCCTCAGGGCGTGCTCACCATGGCAAACGGTGACTACCTGGAGGGCTCCTTCAGTGGCGAATGGGGCTCTGGCCTCAAAGTGGCAGGCTCCTACTTCAAACCACACCTGTTCGACACCGACAAGGAGAAGACCCGTGCTGTGTAAGCTCACAAAAAAACAAAACAACCTTTTATTATACTTCATTTGCCTGTCTTGTTACTTTACTACCTATACTTTGTGTGTGTGTGTGATGTGGCAGGAAGCTGGGGCGTCTGTGTGTGTGCGCGGAGGATAAGTGGCAGGCGGTGTTTGAAGAGTGTTGGAGTCAGCTGGGCTGCGAGGCGCCGGGCCAAGGAGAGAACTGGAAGGCCTGGGAGAACATCGCCGTGGCCCTCACCACCAGCCGGCGACACATCCAGGACAGGTACACACACACACTGACATATATAGTGTGTCTTATTTTCTTGGCCATTCATTTATCTGTCTTTGGATTCTTCCAGTTAACAAGTAAAAGTAGCCAAACTACAAGAATGACCAAGTTATGGCTAACTTTAAAAGGGTGATGTAAGTGTTTTGGCTGTGTGTCCCAGTCCGGAGATGTTGTCTCGAAGCCACAACAGGACCCTGGAGAGTCTGGAGGTCATCCCACAGCACGTAGGACCGATCACCATGGAGCGATATCACACCATCCGCCTCTACCTCATCAAGGTAAGCCCACCAACCACTCCTCACTTCCTTGCTGATTGGATTTAAATTTAAATTATATGTTCTCACTGGACTGAAAGCAACAAGTCAAGGTCTATTCTGTGGACTAACTGTCCCTGATCCTACTGAGGAAGCAAGAGTGAACACTGGCTAGTAAAAATAATATTTCCCCATCATTTTCCTATATGTCCTCCAGGCGTGTGACACCCCTCTCCACCCGCTGGGCCGGCTGGTGGAAACCCTGGTAGCGGTCTACAGGATGACCTACGTGGGCGTTGGAGCGAATCGTCGGCTGCTACCTCAGGCTGTCAACGAGATCAAGTCGTACCTCAACCGCATCTTCCAGATCGTCAGGTAGTTCTCATGCAGCGTAGTTTCAAATAAATGTACAACATGGATAAAGATGAAGGGATAAATGCAGAATTTCTGTCATTCATCAAGGTTGTTGTCTGTGTGTGCTCTTGAATGCTCTGCAGGTTTCTTTTCCCAGACCTGCCAGAAGAGGGCGGTCTAATTCCAGAGCCGACCACCAACCTCCAGGACAAGAGGGAGCCAGGCTCGACTGACGCCCCGCTAGAGTCACCAAAACCTGGGTAAAGACCGGGAAATGTCCCCTTGAAGCTTTTGGTGGTCCTCAAGGGTCAGTTGGATCACATTAACCTCCTCTGTGTGTCTTTGGTCCTCAGCCGCGTGGTGAGCTGCTCGGCTCTGCTGCTTCCCGTCCTGCTGCCTCGTCTCTACCCGCCGCTCTTCACCCTCTACGCTCTGGACAAGGAGAGAGAGGACGACGTCTACTGGGAGTGTGTCCTCCGTCTCAACAAGCAGCCCGACGTGGCCCTGCTCGCCTTCCTCGGCGTTCAGCAGTAAGTCACACTCTGGCCACTTCAAAAGAGAGTCTTGCTTCATTTAGAGTTTTGCATGTAAAATAAATGAAACAATTACTTCCTCTGTTGTTGTTTTTTTTTTTTTTGTCCACCTTCAGAAAGTTTTGGCCTGTTTCCATCCCCGTCTCCATGCCTGCGTTGGGGGACAAGCAGCAGGTATGGTTGTTCACTTAGTCACACATTTGACTGAGCAAACATAAGTGGGCGTTCAGATGGAAAACAAACTCGATGGAGGAAGTCCAGTTTGAGTTTGAAGGCTTATCAGACACCAAAACACTGGACTGCGGTTTATACAGTAATCCTACAAGATTTTACAACTCTGGACAGTTATCACAGTGTCACATGTTGATGGCAAGGTAAACAGTACAAATAAAATGTGTTCACGTTACAAAGTAATCCACCAGGAATGTGAGCTTGGACGTATTTAATTGGCCACCGCAGCATTTTGTCGGATAACACTATATATATCACTAAACCTAAATCGCAACAGTGGATTTTGTGGTTCCAGCTACTCAAATGTAAATATTTGTGCTTTTCTTATTCTTCTATGATAGTAAAGAGATTATTTTTCAGTTTTGGATTGTTGTTGTTGAAAAACAAGTGATTTAAAGCTGTCTTTGGGCATTTTTCACTATTTTCTGACATTTTATAGACTAAACTTTTAATCGATTAAATCCAGAAAATTATCGGCAGATTAATCAATACTGAAAATAATTGTTAGTTGCAGCCGAAACATCTTGTTTGCCAGACGAGCCCTCTGTGTTGGCACCCTGGCTGTCTGAACGCGGCCTAACACGTCTAGTTTGAATCCTTGTCAGGTATTTTTAGTGAATCACAAGTATAATAAATGACAGTCTGTCCACCATGAGTAGAAAGATGTAAACAATGTTTGTTCTGGCCTCCAGGTCCTCTCCAGCACCAAGGACGCCTGCTTCGCCTCTGCAGTGGAAACACTACAACAGATCAGGTACAGCTCAGTTCAACAAGTTTGAAACTAGTTAGCAAACAAATGAAAGGAACAGACCCGTTGTTTACATGTAAGGTTCAAGGTGCAGCTTTATTGTCATTCTTCAATAGAGCACAGTGAAATGCAGTTCCATGCTGCACACACAGAAATTGTATAAATAAGATAAAGACAAAGTAGGATTAGAAAACCACTTAAGTAATATGTTCTAATGCTAAATCAAGTGTCCTTGTTTCTTGTTTGTTTGCAGCACAACATTCACGCCGTCAGACAAGCTGCAGGTGATCCAGCTCACCTTTGAGGAGATCACCCAGGAGGTTCAGTCGCTGCTCAAGCAGGACTTCCTGTGGTCGATGGACGACCTCTTCCCTGTCTTCCTCTACGTGGTGCTGCGTGCACGGTCAGCAGACATACATTTACACACATGTTATGATGATGAGGCGACAGAGAGCATAATCTTTTATGGTAGGAAGTGTGAATGTTGATAGAAATGAAAAAAGCTCTCACACACAGGGCACAGGCCACAAAGCACACATTAGATCCAAAATGTGAGGTGTCAAGTTGGAGGAAACACACCTGCTTTAACCAAACAACTGAAAATAACTCAATAAACATTGCATTAAATGCTTTAAGTAGACAATTCATCTAATTGACCGCTATATTGCTTCTGAGCTTTTATGCTCAGTGTCCAAAAACAACAGGTGCAAAATCCCTAAATGATATGAGACTTATCAGACTTACAGTTGTTTTTTTTTGTTTTGTTTTTTTCATCCTCAGAATCAGGAACTTGGGGTCAGAGGTCAGCCTGATTGAAGACCTGATGGACCCCTGCGTACAGCACGGAGAGCACGGCATCATGTTCACCACACTCAAGGTAAAACTCACACACTCATACTCTGACACAAACACTCACGACAGCGCTTTATTTTATTCTATTTCCCAGAAAGGAACTGATCTGTAAATTCAAAAGACTTTGCATAGAGTAGACTAATTGTAGGGAAATGGAGACCCTGTTCAATTCCGGTTCAAATCGTCTCATATTGAGAATAATAAATGAATAATGAATTAACATTAACTTGGATCAGTTTTTTTTTCTTCAAGGAAATTCCTCTGGAAATCAATAACTACTTATAGACTTAACACAACAAACTCAACACAACTCTTTCAGAACTTTGTCTCAATTGTCCCGATAGGCAAATCCGGGTTGAAGGCGGAAGTAAAAAGGCCACCATTACCGCGGTGGCAGCTCTCTTTAAAACCTGTGCATAACACTGTAATGTATGTATAGGATTTTACTTTTAAAACCACTTATGTCTAGATTGTTTCAAGAAATACAACCAGGACATCCTGTAGAAAATACAGCTGAAATAAAAGTTATAATCTAAAACATGTTAGTCCAGGTTTGAACAGAAAGCTGGACGATGTGTTTCCCCTGCAAATCGCCAAATCCACACTGACTCTGTGGTGTCAGCTGCTCCAAAGTCCCCAAGCCTCTGCTCCTAGGGGACCGATCTCTGCCGGTAACTCCATAAACAGAACGCCGTGGATCTCTTACTAACTGGGCAAAATTTACTTTTTTGCAGAGTCAAAATGTTTCATTAGGAAGTTAAAAACATTTTCACTTTTAGGACTTGAAAAGTTTGGAAATTGTACAAAAAAATGTTTTCTCTCTGTCATTAAATAATATACTCCTCCGCTTGGCCTGATGAGAGTACAGATTTATGTTTATTTAGTTTACAGGATTTAGGATAAAAATGTATAAAATCATTAAACCCTGTTATTATGAGACTGCACTGATCTGATGTGTTGTATTTGTGTGTCTCCTCCACCTCCAGGCTTGTTACTACCAGATCCAGCATGAGAAGATCACTTAAGACGAGCGTGGTGTTACTTCCTCAGTGATCTGCATGCTGCCGCCCCACCTACCATCACAGCCAATCACAGGGCCGGGATCAGCGAGGATCCAGGGTGACGGGTGTGTGCAGCGGCCAACGGGACACAGAGGATCACACGAACAGGTTGCAGACAGCTCCATCTGCTGCCGTTGTGGAGACGGGACCACCTCCCCCCTCTCTGACACACACACACACACACACACTCTTTGCCCTTTTAGTGGCCTCATACCGTCCAGTGTAAAACAGCAGAAAGCCTGACTGACATGACTTCCTGTGGGAAATCCTGATGTAGGTGACATTGTTACCTGGGAGGAAATTCAACGTTCATAGTCGGCATACTGTGAAATACTGGACCTCATTTTCTTCCTTGAGAAGAATCAGTTTTTCAGCATGAAAAACAACTTTTCGGCAGAAAAAGCAGAAAAAGCACGTTCCCTTTTTTAGCCTTCAGTGTTTCGGATTGTTTCGCTTCTTGTTATTCACCTACATGAAGAAACAGATGTAACAAGGAAATAATCTCCTAAAAAGCATGTCGCTTTATGAAACTGACAAACCTTTTATTTTAATGTCTTTATCATCTGAGACAGCAGTATGTTTACAGCTAGCTCAGCTTTTCTATTAAGAGAAAAGACCTCAAGGAAGAAGACTAACTGGTTGGTTTGGAAAATGTACATCTGGTTGACTTTCCCACCTCCAATAACTCACAGCTACTTCCCTGAGCTTTTCTATGGGAATCATGGGAGCTAGTTTACAGCTAGGTTCAGTACTGTATTCATACAAAACAAATCCTGTACAACTGATACAAATATTCTTCTGTTGCACCAGCTTGCAGCGGAATACAGTTAAACCTAGTTAGTGGCTAAGTTAGCCGGCTCTAACACCGTCTTTGGCAGCCAACCAGCTACTCCCAACTTTCCATTTTTAAGTAGTGTTGCTGGAGGAAAAATAAAATCCAGTGCGACAAACCCTGACACTTTTCTTTCCACGACTTGTTTCTGAACCTGGACACTATAAAGATACAAAAATGTATCTGTTGAACACAACGCTTCAGCTGGATTGTTGACTTTAAAACACATGTTTTCCAAATGCACACTTGGACTCTTAAAGTGACAGCTTTAGCAGAAACTACGACAAGGGTTAAATCATAACACCCTAATGCAAAACCAGGCTGAGAAAATTGCCTCTTTTAAAGCTTTGCAGGAACACTGAGCAAAGGCCAAGCGCAGTGAAAAGAAATGTTTTTCCTAGACAATCTGAGAGCCACTACCGTCTGTGTCTCTGAGCCCAGTTTTCAGTATAATGAATATTGCCAGGGTGCCTACACAGGTCTGCAAAATCTGAAAAAGTATGGGGTTAAAGTCGGGGTCTTTGGCAGTTTGGGAATT
Organism: Maccullochella peelii; assembly: GCA_002120245.1. Lineage (NCBI taxonomy): Eukaryota > Metazoa > Chordata > Actinopteri > Centrarchiformes > Percichthyidae > Maccullochella > Maccullochella peelii. The sequence goes on along the minus strand of LKNJ01001338.1, from coordinate 173,925 downwards.
GACAAAAAAGTCAAAAACCGAATCGGAACGTATTGTTCTTCATCGTTCATCAAGACATCGTTACTGTTCAGTAAAAATTGTGCATCTCCAAAGTTGGTAATGAATGAAGTTTTCCTTTATTTGTTGCAAAAATGATCCTCCTTCTCAAGCTAGATGAACCAGTTATAAACCCAAGTGGAATTTCTGAAAAAATGCATAGTCAGAAAGCTGGAAACAGGGCTGTTTTTCTTCACAGGACAGCGACAACATGTTTCTTTCCTAATGTAGTCATGTTCTGGTTTGTAGTGTTGTGAACTGCAATCCTCTGTATAAATCTTTCTTTTTTTTAACAGTGTGGACAGAGTAGTGAAACAATGAATGCAATGTGCATCTTCCCACTGCAGGTGGTGCAGGCTGTCGGCTTAATGCAAACACTGTTTTTATAGATGTGATATTCAAAGCTGATTCTCGGCGCCATCTGTTAATGCTAACTGTTCTTTTTTTAAACCATTTACAGCACTGTCAGACATTGTTGCTTATTTGAGATTTGCGTCACACATGCCTGTTTTATAAAAGGGCTTAAGAGGGGATTCAGTGGATGACAGAGCCTTTTTTTGTCTATTTAAATATCATGGCTTTTGTTTCCTCACATGGTTTAACAATAGAAAAGCCAGTGGATCAGAGGCCTTTATTTGAAGGGACTAAATTTAGGTGAAGCTGCTGAAAATCTAGCAACAGAACTTGGGTGTCAAACGGTTCAAGTTTAGATCTAAAATTTAATTTTGTTAACTACACCTTTGCTCTTCGGTTGTGAAATTGAAACTTATATAAGGTTGAAATGTGATGGAAACAATTATAATTGAAACAATACTTCAAACTGTCATAAAATGCAGTAAATCTCAATAGATATTGTGTAGTAAACATCTCAGTGTATCACCGTTTTGAATCGGGCCTGACACTTAAAGCAGTGAAGCAATATCGCCTTTGTAACTGAGGAGTTAATTCCCTAAACACTATGGAAACACTTTAGGCAAAAAAAGAAAAACATTCCCCAGGTATAACATTATTTTGTCAACCAGAGACTTTAAGTTATGTGCTGTTATTTAAAACAAAAATTTATTTTACTGTCCTCATAAGTATGTTGTGAAGATGTGATTGTGATTCAGCTATTATTTTCTCATGCCACTAAAGCTCCTCTTAACACAATCTGAAGGATGCTGCCGCTTAAAACGAAGGACAAAGTAGTACTTTAAGTGGACAACACAACTGACTTGCAAACCAAACTACTAAGGCATTTATTGTAATGTTTGTACCCCAACTGACTCACGTACATGAAGTGCTATTTTAAATCCAAACTGAATGGTTATAAATATAAACTGAAGATAATGTTCATAAGCTCATGTGACAACTGTTTAGTTAACTTACTGTACCTCAACACCTGTTTGCTATGAAAACACCCCACACAGGTCATACTGTTGTAAAATTAACTGTTTTGTCAATGGAATTTGGTGTTTACTAGTTGAAATTTTGTGTTTCAGCTGGCTGACATGACTCCCACCTGTGTCTTTTTACATGATGTCAAATGTATTGTACCTTTTAAATAATACCATGCGGCAATAAACTCATTTGATAGATGTTGCTAACTAATCTGCTTTTACAGTTTTATGTGCTTCCTACAGAAATTAACTGTAATGCCAAATATTCTTCTCAAATGTGAGGATTTGTTGCTTTTCTCTGTTTTATGTTATTGTAAACTGATTATCTTTGGGTTTTGGGCAAAACAAGACATTTGAAGACGTCACCTTTGGCTCCAGGAAGTTGTGATGAGATAAATGTATCTTTTCATCCCAATAGAAATGTAGCAACATTTTTTTTTTGTTTAGCTGTACTTCTGCTGTAACTTCACACAAGCTAATGTTTTCTGAGACGAAAACTGCTAAACTGATATGGTTGAGAAAAAGAGCCAAATTTCTTCACCCACAACAGCTAAAACAGACCAGATTTTAATGCTATAGTGAGAGTTATGTCTTTGCCTTCTCACCTGGAGGAAAATTCTATACCCGATTTACATGTTTACCCAATTTAGATGACATTACTTCTGGTGATTGTTAAATATGGAACCTCAAAAAGGAAAAAATATGTAGTAAAAGGTCAGCTGAATTGCGATTCAACTCAATAAATTAAAATGGAGTGTGAAAAGAAAGATAAAGTTTTATGCTAGTCCTTTAACCTCCAACAAAGGATTAAATAAACCTTTTAATTTTTTTTCTTTACCACCAATCAGCGTAAGGGAAATTTTTTATATATTTTACCAATTGACTGTAGGCTAAAGTATAAAGCTTTATCTTTCTTTTTGCAGTTCTAAAAACATTTTAACACATTTTGTCAGTTTTGGGCAAGAAGTAGTGGCATTTAAAGTGGGTACACATGACATGTAAATTAATGAACTTATCAGAAAATGTTCACTTTATGGGAAGTTATAGCAGAAGTACAGCTATAAAATGTCAGTTTTGGGCCTCCATAGTTGAAGGACATTTTGGAAAATGTAAGAAATAGCTGGGGTCCAAGGCATGTTGAGGGAAAGTGAGCAAGAGTGCATTTTCACTTTTAATTGCGAATGTTTCTTTTTACAGGTCACGGGGAGCTCTTTACATGTCAGAGGTGGCGGGCGTTCAACTGACAAATCCTCTCGGAGTTGCACTTTTTTTGAGACTTGAGGCTTAGGGTGAGAATTAACCAACAGAGACATGTTTTTTTTATCAAGTGCAGAGAGATGATCTAAGTGTTTTGGGTACAATAAGGCGTCTTAGGACTTCAGATGGAGGGAGGGCAGATTTTGTTGACTTTCTTTGGGAATTAGATTACCCATCAGGAGATTAGCCCCCATTCCTGACAGACTTTTGGGCTTGATTAAGGAGACTACTCTCCACTCTCCATTAACTCCAGCTGTTGAGGCAGATTAGCCGACCTTATAATTACTCACTAAAGACTTTTTTTTAAAAATCTGTTCTTTTCTAAGAACTGAAATTAAAAAGCATTTCTCTAAACTGTGAGTTCAAAATGCTGAAGAATAGGATCTTTAAGCCTTTCTCTTGTCTTTTGAAGTGACGCCTAAATTCTCTCCTCCTTTGCCAGTGGCCTCCTCTCTCCACAGCTCCTCCTGTGTGCCGCTAAAAGCTGAAAGAGTTAAGAAGATTTGGCAGCTCCGCAGCAGCCAGCCAGCCGGTGAGGGAGGAACTGGCTTCCGGTGGCCAGAGGCAGGCGGCTCACTTGCCCCGGGATTAAGTGGGATCGGGAGAGATTACAGCCCTCTCTCTCTTGTTCCCCGTAGCTCGCTGAAAGCGTAGTGCTCCGTCCACTCTCCGGGGAATATTTTCCCATCATATATACATTCTCCTGCATCTGTATTGGTGCTAAAACCTGCAGGAGCTGGAGGATAAAGGCTTGTGGTGGCATCCCTAAGGATTCAGACATAGAGGTAAGATGCATTGAATTGCTTTTTTGGAGAGGGAAGGGCTTGGGAGGAAGGCCACAGGGATCATCCTCTTCTTCTACTTTAACTACAGAAACCTCTTGAGGAGTTCCTCCTGTTTTACTTCTAACAAACAAACTTTTTTTTAACAGTTTTCTTTGTTTGAATGCATCACGTCTGGTCTGTCATCTATCTATCTAATCTGGTTGTGATGGTTTATTTACAGTCATGATTGAGGGATATAAATAATATAAACTATATAATTTATTGACTTCTTTATCCCCCGTTTTGGTCCATCACAGTGTCATCCTTAATGACAAATTGGCCTAATGTAGGTTAAAATAGCATCACAGCTGAATAATTTCCTAAATATAATGAGATTTTTTATTAATACTGGTGTTTGCTTACCCCTGATGGGTCACCAGCCACAGATTATGGGCTGCACGTCTCTGTATTTACTTCACTAGTGGCTCTTACGAGCTGCCGTGAAGTGTGCCATTAACCCCTGACCCCATTCGCACTAACCACTCATGGAGTTGTGACTGCACCTCCCTACCTGATCCCACTCCTCACACTCACGGCTGGATTACTAACCAGGCAAAGTGGGCAACTGGTGCCACAGAAGGGGCCCAAAAGGCTCAGTTGCTTTTGGTAGTTTGTAAATTGTAAAGGGCATTTTTCAGTATTTTCTGACACTTCATAGACCAAACAATTATTCAATTAATTGAGAAAATAATCGTCAGATTAATTATAAGAATAATTGTTAGTTGGAGCCCAAGTGAAGTGCAGAAATGCCTCAGCAAAAGCAACAAAAGTCAACAAAATATAACAAAAGTTGTCAAAAAGCACAAAAAACGACATTAATTCAGGCAGTATAGAATATGGTGATATAAATTCATGACATGAACATTACATCGAGGGTCTGTTCCCATTGAGATACATGCCAGAAGTGCAGGATTTATGTACAGAAACTAAAAAAATAATAAATAATTTCTTTAACTTTTCTAGGTTTTGTCCATCCCTTGTAAGCAGCCAGCGGGTGGTTGAGGTCAAAGGTCGGGGGTCACGTGATCATGAGGCAGGCAGTGGAGGCTCAGGTGTTAAACCCCCACTGTGAACTAGGAGAACACGGTCAGTAGAGGAAATTGACTTCATCAGTCCATTTTATTACATTAACATATTGCTTAAGCTTTCTGTTTACACTTAATAATCCACTGGTGTGTTTGTGCGTTGCAGGCCTGCGTCAGATCCTGACCGATGTGATTGAGGAGGTGAGGCAGTCGGTAAATCATGACATCGATGGAGCGGAGATCCTCCACAGTCTGCTGAACGCCTCCTGGCTGCAGTCGTTGCTCAAGGTCTGGAAACACTTTCAGTTTTGGGAGCTAAAATCAAGTGTGCGGACACACTTTTTTCTAAATGAAATCTGTTGTCCTGCACCTGGCCTAAATATAGAATGGGGTGTGCACACACCTACCTGTCTAAATCAGTCATTTTAATCATTTGACAACATTGTTTTCAGGTTTATGAGTGTCTTCAAAGGTACCTGAGAGATTCCCCAGCACCAGCTCTGGACTACGCTTCAGGACTTTCACTTCAGGTTGCACTCAGATTGAATCATTTGTCGCTCGCATTCATTTTGTAGAAGTCGTCTTTTTTTTTTTAAATGGTGGATATGTGGTCTGTCGTCTGTGTAGTTGCTGATCGACATCAAAGCGTTGCCGGGCTGCTCTGAAGAGGCCAAAGAGCTCCACCGCCTCCTGAGACAGCCACACCTGCAGGTGAGAAACCACGTCTGGTCGGTCCAGTATTAACCCTCTTGAGTCTGTCTGTTTATCGGTGGATATACTGTCTTATTTATAGTAACATCACTTTATGTCTATATCATGTACAGACAAGCTGAGACAGCCAGTTGTTGCCAGTGCTGATGTGGGGCTTTCACATAGTGTCTCATTTATGTCTGTAAACCGTATGTTTTTAAAACCAAGTGTTTTTCTTTAAATTAATAATATTTTCAGTCATTTACATTGACTTTAAATGAAAAAGGCACAAAAACAAATAAATCAAATGGGAGAAAAATACTTTACATATAAATAGATTGTATTATAGTTTAATGTTATATGTTTATATTTTTCTCCTGCATTTGTGTGTGTAAATGGTAAAACAATATTTTTACAACCTTGAACTGTTCTATAAGAACATTTTGAGAGATTATCACTAAAGATTTGTATATTTTTATAGGCACCTGTGTCATTTTTCTTGTATTTTGGGTTCCTGGCAGCTTTATACTTTGTTAAATTGATAAAATGATAAGTCAGACCTATAGCTGAGTTTGTGAGGAATAAAGGGATGCCATGCATGTGGGGTAAGAAAAGTTTAAAAGGTGCTAAACAAAGACAAAAATAAATGCATATGAAAGTCGGCAGAAATTACCCAAAATAAACCAGAACTTCTTTGTTATTTTGACCACCAGCGCAGCAGTTTTCTATCTAAATAAAAATGATCTTCATGTTTTATAGGCTCTTCTCTCAGCTCATGATACGGTGGCCCAGAAGGACTATGAACCCGTACTGCCACCAATGCCAGACGACCTGCCGGACGATGAAGAGGCCACCAGGATCGTCTGCCTGGTCAAGAACAAACAGCCTCTGGTGAGATGCGCAGCCTTAAGTCTCCTCATAACTTATTCAACATTTAAGACTTAGATGGTGATACAATTACCGTACCTGAAGACTGAGTTGACTCACAAGCCCATTCAGACTCTATTCAGGCACTACCTGACCTGAAGATGAGGTCCCCTGTTATTCCATTCATTGTGTTGCAGTAGAAACACAATAGGACATAATAGAATATTTACAGAAAAACATACTGATGTCCTACCACAACCATGCCAACATAAATCAGAAATAGTAGAACATGTTTTCTTAAATACAGGACAGAGGTGTCCGCATACTTCTGGCCATATAGTGCATTGTGGAAATGGTTCCTTCCTTTGTATTTGGGTGGATGCAGAAGAAAAAGATGTGTGTGGCTTAACCAGTAGGGACAAATAGGAAAATATATTTTGTAATTTGGGTAAACTTTTAATGATGTGTTTTTAATGTATCAGTTGTTTCTTTGTCTGTAAACCATGCCTACATTTCATTATGTAAACTGGAGCACAACAGAAATGCTTTTCCAATGCTGTGGAAGCAGATGATCCCGGATATTTTAATATGTAGGCTTTTTTTATTTGCCAAATATAAATCAGACCGCTGACTGCATCCAACAGAGACCAGATATTTGAATTTTATAATCTCTCATTTGAATAATTGTTTGTTAATGCTACAGATCATTTCCCTAACAGCAGAAACCACTGAAAAAGAAGGATTTTTAAGAAAAACGAAATAGTTTGGAGACATCACTCATTTGTTATTAATCTTTGTAAAATACTAAGTCTTCTGTTTGTCTTTTGGGTGTTTTCTTGTACAGCTTTTTTAACAGAAAGTACTGATATGATTGTGAGAATGATAAGAGCGAGTGTTCTTATCAATGAAGCAGATAATCCATCTTTTAAACCTTGCGGTTTTCCAGTGGAAGTTCTCAATCTCTAGTGCCTGTATTGAACATTTCCCTCTACCTTTGAGTGACTCTGTTGTCTCACAGCTCCACCAGAGAGTCGGGCTGCCGCTGCCCAGTGCATCCTCCCCATTTGCAAAAAGCTCCAGAAAGGGGCTCTGCAGTCACTGGGATACCCTGAGGTGTCTGACCCGGCAGAGGCTCCACCGAGATGGTGCCTTCGGGGCCCAGAGCCCTGCTGCTGGGAGCCTGGATGTTAAGGATTCGTCATGGTGTAGCGTTCGGAGAGGCAGCTACCCGCCAACTGAGCCACCGTGTCACGCAGCAGTGCCTCGGTCATACCCTCCATCTCACTATGACCCAATGAGTAACTGTCAGATGTGCTGTAGCAAGCCGGTGAGCCAGTGTAGCGTTTGTCACACCAACCTGCTCTGGGAGCAAAGTCTGAACCGCTCTGCGCCTTCGGTCTACAACTCTATTCTGATTGGTAAGAAAAGATCTGTTGGTTTTTCATCATCCGTCATTGCGCCCTCTTCTACCGTCATTCATCATTTCATTGATTAATAATATCTGTTTTTTCGTTGGAGACAACATCATCGAAGAGCTAGACAGTGGAGATGAAGATGAAGTGGGAGAGCCCACCAATGCCCAATCCCCGCTTCCCACAGCCCGCCGGTGGACTGTATCTCCCCCATGTCTCACTGTACCGTACTACTCCAATGTAGATGACTACCTCCGGCCAGGACTGCCTCCCAGGCTTCGAAGCCCAAGCCCTCGCGTCCGCACTGCTCCCCCGAGCCCCATGCACCCTCGTCACGTGTTGGACTTGCCCCCGGTGCCCCCTGTGGAGCTCGCCAAGCAGGAGAGTCTGGATGAGCTGAGGACGGCGGTGCACCTGGCTGCCAGCTCCATGGAGAACAGCACCAAAGACATCAAGCTCCTTGGGGAGAAGATGGCAGCCGCGACTGAGCGCATGTCGGACACTGTACAGGACAACTCCCAGGCCTTGGTCCTCCTCACGCAGGTGGTGGACCGGCTGCAGACGCTCCTCTCCGCCACCAGGACTGAGATCAACACCCAACCAAAACTTGCAGTCGCTGAGCAAGACGGCACACCCAAGAAAAGCCACACTCCGAAGAGCCGAGAGCAACATCCATCCCTGACACACCAATCCAGATGTTCTTTCCCCTCACTTCCTTCCTCCACCTCCTCCTCCAGCTGCCTCAGCAGCTCCCTGGATGCTCCCTCCACCTCTCAGGGGACCAGCTGTCTGTCTGTATCTTGCCACGGGTCACCCCGAACTACCCTGAAAACCAAGAATGCCCCTTTGCCGAAGAAGAAGCACCTTCAGACCAATGGCCTGCTCGATGAGCTAAAGGAGACCGCCCACAGTGTGAAAGGAGGTCGATCAAACCAATGCAAGAAGAGGAGGAAGAAGGCGACATGAGAGATGCCGATGGGGTGTCCAAAGAGTGGACTTCTTGGGTCCCTTCAAGCCGTCTCCGCGGAGTGGCTGACCTGCAAACATGCACAGTGGTAGTTGAGATTTATTTCATACTTTTTGTTGCGTTTCTTGTCGTTTTCTTCCATCGTGTTGGACCATTTCATTCTTTCATATTTCAACTCCTGCTTTCTTCTCATCAATGATGTCTGATGTGTGGAGGCCTCATTTCAGGAATCAGTATTCATTTGGAGCTCTGGTTGACTTTCATTTGTGTCATTGTTATTTTGTTTGTGCCTAAACTGTCATGAATTCAATCTTCCAATCTCCTCTTCCATTTCAAGTGTTTATATTCTGTCATGGCTTCCCACCGACTCCATCAGTCTTCATTAATGTGATTCGATTGGATCTACACATGCTTCTACTCCACATTACAGCAGCTTTATTCATTCTGTGTTTTCATCTTTTCTGTTCTAGGGCGCGACTATAAAGAGAAACGAGATTACAGGGGAGATTTTTGTTGCACGGGTGATTCATGGAGGACTGGCTGATCGAAGTGGTGAGCCTTTTCTCTCAAGGACAATGTTTATTGTTCTCAAACTGCTGTATGTCCCAGCTTTGTATCGTTAACCATTTAAATATAACCAGGTTTTGGTGACTTTAGAGACTTGAATAGGACTCTCACACACTAAAAGAGATCACTTTAAAGTTATTTGTATTTGTATTCATGTGTGTGTAGGTCTGCTCCATGCAGGGGACAGGATCATAGAGGTGAATGGTTTTCCTGTGGATGGGATGGAACCTGAGCAAGTTATCCAAGTTGTGGTAGGCCATTGGCTGCTGAATCACTTACTAATCTCCTGTAATGTGCTGTATAAAATGTTGGTATTTATTGGATTGTTCTTGTTGTGTATTTTGGCCTTGACGAAGAAACAGTCGGTATCAAAATGTATGACAAATGCTGAATTCCTTGAGCCACAAAAATTATATGGATTATGAGATGGTGTCTTACCAGATTTCAGTATGGCTATTTATTTTATACTCTTTATTTAAGTTTTTTATGTGGATACTAACTGGAAAATGAGATCACATCCCTGATTTGTTCAGCGATTCAAATAGTATTCATGAAGTGAAACGAAAGGGCAAAAGTCTAATTATTCTTGTAGCTTTCTTGTGTCTGCTAATCAACAGTCTTCCACAACAATCTTCAACAATCTAAAAAAAGATTTTATTTAAAAGCAAAAGTCATAACAGCCTGTTAAAGTCAAACCAGATTCATGTTTTGCAATGCTCTGAATCAATTTTTCTGGTGTTCGGTGATACATCTAGGAGCCATTAATATCTGCTAATTAATCCATGTTGTTTCTTTACAACCAATCAGCAAGTGAGGTCGCAAGGCACCATCATGTTTAAGGTCGTTCCCATCACAGAAAGGCCGGTCCACAACCAGACGATGGTAAATCATCATACCTTCCTTGTTCTTATACCTTTTTTTTTTTCTTTTTTACACATAAATACTACGTATCATCATAATAAACTAACTTGTCTGGTGTTAGCTCTACGTGCGGGCCATGGCCGACTACAGCCCTCAGCAGGACCCGACCATCCCTTGCGCCGACGCCGGTATGAGCTTCAGAAAAGGTGACGTTCTGGAGATTGTGGACCAGACAGACGCCCTCTGGTGGCAGGCCAAGAAACTGCCCAGCGACACAGCCTGCGCCGGCCTCATCCCCTCCACCAACCTGCTGAAACGGTCAGGAGAGTATAGTGATTTTGTGTTTATCTTATTTACTGGGATGTTTTTATGCTTCACAAATTCTCACTGCTGTCCAGTTCTGCAGCGAAGGTTTGCAAGGAACTTTGAATAACTACGTTCTTATTCAAACTTGAAGCATACTTCAAAGATTTTTTTTTTTAATCTGAGGGCTTCTTTTTAAGATGTGTGATAATTTAAACCTGAATTTGCATGTTGTAACAGGAAGCAGAGGGAGTTCTGGTGGTCTCAGCCTTATCAGTCACATGCCTGCATACAGACCTGTAAGTTCACCCGAATTTTCTTTAACTTATCTCAGACTTTATATAAAAGTCCTAGGTCCTTGGTTTCACAATTGAGTTTTCATTGTGTTTTGCCCCACGCTTACTGAAGTGAGCACTGTAGAGGAAGGTAAGGAGAGATTACATTTCATGTTTTAGGCAAAACCACAACTGTTAAATGAGCTAATTTAGCTTTAAAACTAAATGAGTTGTATGTTCTATTACAGATATAACTGTTTATTTCCATTTTTCATCCACAGAAGAAGACATGATGGCCATTGATGAGAAATGTGTTGAAGCAGGTAAAGCTTCACCTGCCACTTGTTGCTTTATTGACGTGTAATCTTTTATACAGTAACTACTACTCTTTGCTGCTTTGTTTAATTTCCCTCTCGTGTTTTTTTTTTCTTTCTGTCAGATGAGGAGGCATTTGAATCTGGTAGGTAAGTCTTTGTTGATTTAATCTGTTTAGACTCTGAATTGGTTGTTAGTTACACGTGCAAAGCGTCACTCGCTCTGTCTCCCGTCCTTCATCTGAAACATTTGCTATTGTTTCTTTTACGAACTCTCTTGCTGTCTGACGGGGAAATGTCAGAGGAGCTCAGGGAAGGTGAGAAAACCTCGGGTGTTTGTCATTTTATCTGCCGGCTAGCTGAAAACTCACAAATTTGTACAAGTGCTTTAAAAGTACGGAGGACCAAACATGACCAATTACAGGGAGAAAAATTAAAGAGTACATATATAAAATGGTCAAATAAATGAAAAAATAAAAATCAATGTGTAATAAGTTAATGGGGTACTTCACCGATTTTACATGTCATAGTCAAATTGAGTAATCTTGCTTGTGTTTCAAACTTGGTACACTGCATTATGGGAATTGTAGGATCCAGACTTTTTTTTAACTTGACATTAAAATTTGGGATATCTGCTGCTTCAATTTCAACCACTCTTTTTTTAATCTGTCTCAGTCCCCCAACTTTTTGGAAGTTCAGTACTTAATTGCTGCCGTGCTTCTTTAATTTTAAGAAATAACTGCAGCACAGAAACTCCAAACATACTGTATGTTTAAACAGTATCGCCATTACATAGTTTGTCCACCAGGAAGCACTGCTAGCTTTATTCTTCAACAGGACACTCTTTGATCATAATTCTTCAATAACCAGATTTATGGGATCCTTATAGAAAATATTGGTTTATATTATGCTTACATTTAAAAAGGTCAAAAAACAAAACGAATATCAGCTGATATATTGTTATTAGTCTTATTAAACTCTGCGATTATCAGTCTTTAGAACCAGTACTCTCACATTATTGATATTAAGTCAAAAATATTGTGATACTGGATTTTGCACATATATCACCCAGATTCATTTGCATCCATATGTCTCACTCTGCTGCTCTTCATGTCAAACCAGAGGAGGATGACTTCAGCAGCAGCATTGAAGGGATCTACTTAGGTAAGTCTTCAAACAGCATGACCTCTACACATTACTAGTCAGCTCACCTTGGCATTCAATATTGCTATTACGTTATTTTCCATAGATGATATGATATGAATATATGATAGTATCGTGGCTCATTGCTCAAGGATCTCGCCATTAACTATGATTTTCTCTCAGTGGGCTTCAGGCGCAGCATGCGTCTGTGTCGGCGGCGGTTTCACAGCACCACTCAGCCATCCTGCCACTTCAACGCCCTCAACAGCCCCTACGAGGAGGTGGTGCGCTACCAGCGCCACCCGCAGGACGCACACCGCCTCATCGCCCTCTTAGGTGGGAGAATGCTGAAAGAAAATAAAACAATAAAGATGATTAGAAATTAGCTTTCCGAAGCTTCACGGCAACATTACATTATAGTATCCAACCAGTCTTTTAGTTTTTTATATATATAAAAAAAATACAATTTCATTCATCACACAGCAGATTTGGTGTGATTAAATGTATGATTATGATAAAGTTTTCTTTTTTCCTCAGGTCCGTCTGGTGTGGGTGTGAATGAACTTCGGAGGCGCTTGATTGACATTAACCCCAACATCTTCCAGGGAGCTGTACCTCGTATGTACCAATCATTGTCATCCACCGAATTTTGAATCAATTATATGACCAACATTTTTATTACGACTCATAAAACACCCCTGAAAAACACAAAAGTCCTTCTGATCAGTTTGTATGATAATCTTCTGTTAGCTGGTAAATGATTGTCTGTCTCAAAGAGAAACAATAACATATATTTTATAAAATGTGAATAAAGAGTTTCGCTTTTCCCTTGAGCAGACACCACCAGAGCACCCAGAGGATACGAGGAGTCTGGCAGAGAATATTACTTCACCAGCCGAGAAATCTTCGACAACATGGTGTACAACAACAGGTACGACAGTCTCTGCTGTAAAGCCATGAATAATAAATGGATGCAGTGGAGATAAAGTCTAAACACATATTTACGATTATGAAATTCTAAAATGCTCTTTTACTAAATATAACAACGTATATATGAGCATTTTTCTTCTTATTCATTCTGTCTGCAACATAATCGGCCTTTTACACCCACTGAAATGATAGAAAGCTCATACAGCTGTTACAATATGCACAAAATGAATTCAGAAATGAATGTTTAAGTATCAAGTGCTAGTCATTTCTGTGTGTTTGATAAAAAAAAAAAAAAATATCCTGCAGGTTTCTGGAGTACGGGGAGTACAAGGGGACCCTGTATGGCACCAGCATCGAGTCTGTGAGGGAAGTTTTAAACAGCAGAAAGATCTGCGTCATCGACATCGAGCCAAACGTAAGTACAACATGGAAATGTTTTCAAACCACAACTAAAGCCCCTCTTAAGAAGTAATGACATTATCGTCATCTGTTATGTCTAAATTAATATCATTCTGTTAACCAAGGGCTTGAAAATACTACTAACACAAGTAGTTCCAGTCACTTTTATAAAATGGTACATAAAGTAGCTTTAATTGGAGTGTTCTTTGTTTCTGTTTCGTCTCTGCATTCAGGCCATTCAGGCAGTGAGGAGCCACGAACTGAGGGCCTACATCATCTATGTGAAGCCTCCGCCACTGGAGCGCCTCAGGGAGACCAGACAGGACTCGTACATCACCACCAACTACTACGTCAACCGACCATACAAAGTAAGCCCCCCCCCCCCAAGGAGACATTTTATTATTTTGATATGCTATAAGCCAGCTTTTATTACACATTTGAACAATATTTCTAAGAAAGGTTATCTAGTAATTATCCTACTTTATTTACATTGCACACTGATACATTTTTTCAGTATTTGTTAGCAAGACCCGTGTAAGTAAAACATTTTTCTGAGCAATATTTAGTTTTGAAATATTGTAAAGGGCACATTTTTAAGGCAAAAAACTGGTATCATGGAGGGGAAAAGGCTTTTAAGACATTAAAATCAGTGTTAAGTCATTTGACCGCGTGAATCAAGGTTTCTCAAGCTTTTTTTTTTTCAAACTTTATATATATATTTTAGATAAATATAAAACAGATCAGATAATAGAAAATGGGAAAAAAGAATGAGAGAAAGAAACATGAACAAAATACACACTCAAAAAAAGGGATTTGGTCACCCATGAGAAATCAGAACTCATCATGCTGGTATGAGAATTTAGTTATTTAGTTTCGATTACCTTAATTTAAAACCTATTTAATTTATATTTCCACAACACCAAGGTGACGACGTCTGAGTCTAATTGAAGCTGGAATCAGTTGTGACTTTTGTTTCCTCCCACAGGATGAAGACTTCCAGGAAATGGAAGAAGCTGCCCGGAAGATCGAGTCCCACTACTGGCAGTTCTTTGACCACGTGATCGTCAACGACGAGCTGCAGGACTCCTGCGTCCAGCTGCTAGCGGCGGTGAGGAAGGCGCAGAACGAGCCGCAGTGGGTCCCCGCCAGCTGGATACGACCCACCGCCGAGTCGTAAGGGAGGACGGAGGAGAAAGCAAGGGGACAAGAGAGATGTGACCCCTATTATCATGGCAGCAGTCTTTTTCTTTTTGTAAATCAATTTCATGTTTAACACTTCATGTTCTAGGGGAGTAGGGCATGAAAGAAATCTGCATATTTCAATCTTGTTGTTACTTGTGTGCGTGATCTGGTTCTTAAGTCGCTTCAAATTCCCAAAGATGAGACGGAGCTGGACTCAAGCCCAAAGAAATCCCTGAAACTGTGTCAGTTTAATGTCAGAAGTTTAAATTTAGAGCCAGCTAGAACTAACTACTAGTTAACTATTTTTTCTTTGTACTAAACTACAGTTTAAAACAGCTTAAGTGCACCTTCTTCTGGGCTTTTTGGAGCAACAAAGATTTTTTTAAAGCAAGCAGAGCATCAAAGCCATATCTCTGAGTGTTATTTTATTATTATGAAAGTTATTATAGGCACATGTTGCTCATAGAAAAACGCTGTTTCCAGCTCTGCATGCAGCTTTAATTTAGCAAAATGTTCACTGTAACCCGAAAACAAAACAGACAAAAACAACAAAAGAATTAATTTCTTGCCCTGCTCCCCACTCCTGTACACAGACCTGCAATAAGAGAATGGTTTCTTTTTCCAATTGATGTTTACATACTAGAAAGCCAAGTGGGTTCTTGTTTAATGTTGCTATATGTTTTGTTTTTCATTCTGAATTTGTGTCATTTATTTGTTGTTTGCTATAGCCTAAATGTGTCATTGCATGCAAAAATTATTCAAGATTTACTAAACATTAACAAAAAGCTGTGTTTGGCACATAAATTACACTTTGTGTCTTTATTTAATTAAAATAATGTGGAGGTTTTCAGGGTAAGCTGCATCAAAAGTGCAAGCAAATCAATGACATTTTAATATTTGTACCTATTTGTGACATTAATAAACCACTTCTGATAGCAATTTATTCATTCATTTGTTAGTCAGTCACTTATTCGTTTTTTTTTTGTTTTTTGTTTTTTTTACCTTGCCTCTGCTTGACTTGTATGGGAGCTTTTATTCTGAAGATACCGGAAAAATTGTGTGCCACTCGTAAAAACATCCGGGTAACAGCTCTCGGCTTGCAGCGTGCAAAGAAAGTAAAAAACAATCAAAGTAACAGTTTACTCACTTTTGAACGGTAGTAGTCGTTAAAATATACATATCAACAAAATATGAGTTAACTGGATGAATATTTAAGGCGTAATTTTAGGAGGGATTTCATAGTATGGATACAGGAGGCTCAAAGGTAACAGTTCTCCTAGATAACGGTAGCTAACGGTAACCTAACATGATTGATTTTACAGTTGCCATAGCGCTAGCATTAAGCTAAATGTTTTGACGAAAAATTTAATGTTTCTAAATTATTTTTGGAATAAACAATATTTTTTTGTGTAAACTAACGCCAGCCAGCAGTTAACTAGTAGCTTCAGACTGTTCAGTGATAGCGTACGTTAACGTTACAGCTTACAATTGGGACACTTGTAGAAAGGTTGCTTACTTGTAAATAGTGCTAACAATCTATGTTTTGCCATTATAGAAAATGCGACCCAGGGAGCTTCCACCTCTGCCACAGGTCAGTCATGTTCCTCCAGGTGTTATTAGCCTAACCTAATTCATTTCCTTACAGTTATTAGAGCAATGTTACAATTAAGTTATGTTTGCATTACACCCACCCACCTATTACAGGTTACCTGACTCCTAAGTAATTCAATTTATAATGATATAAAACCGAGAAAATAGTAGTGTAAATTGAATATCTGTGGATTTTGTCCAGTTGGTCAGACAAAATAAGTTGACATTTTATAGATTAAGTAGTCGACAGATTAACTGATTAGGACAAAAACGTGTATAACTAATACACGTAACATAAATTGATGAAGCCAAAATTACTAACCTTGAAACATTGTGAAAGTTTATGCATTTTCACAAAGTAAAGTAAAGTAAGGTCTTAAACTATTTAAAAATGACTTGATTTGCTACATGTTGTATGCAAAGTAGGGCTAGATGGAATGGCTTTGACATTAATAACATAGTTTTTCCTATATCAGTAAATATCACAATGTGGTAAATGTATGGGAAATCAAATGAAATAAGCAAAGAGATGTCAAATGCAGTGATCAGTGGATAGGAACATATAATCACATTAAGATTCTGCTGGAAATTGACAAAAACAACAATTCAGTGAAATTAATTGAATTGAAATTATGAAGGAAAATGAAAATGCTGGATTTGACAAGATGAGACCTCTGTGGTATCTGACTAAAATCATGTCTCAGCCAAAGAAGAAACCTTTTTATACATTTATTGTCACCTAACACAATCTGAAAAGGGATAAAAGGTCCTTAGAAGTTCTCTGAGTGAACGTAGTGACAAGAAAACACAGTTTAGAGTGTTGTTGTTGATACACTGCCTCCACAAGCATCGTCAGAAAGATTAAACCAGATTCCACAGACGCACTTCCTGGACCTTTCACTCACCCACACAACCACACACAAGAGTTTGAAAAGGTTTGAGTCGTCTGACCTCTGCCCTGAGTAATCCCCCGTCCTGGCAGATGTATGAACACAGATTTAGCCAAGGATTTAACAGCGTCAGCCAGGATGCTATGTGGCGCTTCACTCCACTCTTATTTGATTCTTGGAGGGAATGGCCAGAAAGACGACGGTAAGGTTTTCTGTCTTACCTGGCTGTAGGCTGTAACTGACATGTTCTCACACAGTGTTGGTCTAAATTTTAAAGGAAACTCTTTCTTTGCATCTGAGCTCATTGTTCCAGAGGAGAGCTAATTTGTTAATGTGTTTACGCTACATTTAATGCGACCAAACACCTTCTGAATCCAATTTTACTAACTGCTAGGTGTCAGATTGGTTGTAGTTCTCAGCATGGTTGTTTGTAGTAGAGGTGTAATAGGTCAACTTGTAAGATTTTGCACAGAATTAAATTTATTCCTGAGTTGTTGTTGTTGTTTTTTTTAAATAGAAGTTTAAGAAACCGACTTAAATCAACAGGATTGGAGGAAAAATAGTTAATTAAACAAGGTATCTGCAGGTCTTGAAAATACTAAAAAAGGATTTATTTCAGTTTCCTCAATAAAGGCCTTGGAAGGTATTAAAAAGGCTTCACTTTCATTTTGTCTTCAATCTTTTATAGCATTAGTTATAAAATGTTTGTGTATGTTTTAGCAAAAACTGGCTGGAAAGTCCAGTGTACTATTGTTCCAGACCTCTAACCTTCCATATGCAGACCTTAATTAGTTATTTTTTTAATTAGTCGATCCACTCATCCAATCATTTTCTGCTGCTTATCCAGGTCCAGCTCATGATTAATGATTCATTAATGATATTAGGATTTATTGTTGTATACAGCTGGGAAGTACTGAAAAAATGTGATATAAATATCAATAAATTCGTGCACTTTGTAAATAATTCTAGATCCTATCATCCCTACTGGTTCTTATTAATCTTTTTCATACCATGAAACATATTAATTTGCCTTCTATGTGGTATTAAACATGTCTTAAAAAGTCTTACATTAAACTCTGTGAACGCTGCTAAAAAGCCATGCTAAATCACAAAAGTAGGAGTTAAAAAAAAAAGAAAGAAATTAAATTAGATCTGAAAGATTAATACTGACTTCTCTTTTTGTCTCTCAAGCGCGGGCAACGAGCACTTCCCACAATGCCGAAGTAGGTAAATATGTTACTCAGCTCCTGTACTACTATAATGTTGTGTTTATCTACAGTATTTCTGCTGAAGAGTTGAACCAAACTTTCCTTTCTCTCTTTTGTCGGACGTGTGGAAACATGAAGTCAAGACACAGCTGGTGAGTCAGGATTTGAAATAAAGACACTGGGATATTTGAGATGAATACGTCTCATATTTGTACTGAAGCTCTTGATTTGACCTTTAACCTTTTCTTTCTTTATGTATCATCTTGTACAGGAGAAGTAGCAGCACAGAAACATAAGAAGAAGAGGGTGAGAAAGGAAACAAATGGAGTCGATGATGTGGGCGGTATGTAAAACACACACACACACACACACACACACACACACACACATCTGTGTTTCCACTGACAGCATTCGTTTGTCACACCCAAACCATCAGCTTTTCATTTACCTGGATTTAAAGGGCTAGTTCACCCCAACATGAAGGCTCACACAGTCTTCTCCTTTAATTCTTCTCGATTTGACAACACTTAGATAGAAAGATACTAAACATCACTGTAAATGTGTTTTTTTTTTAAATGTTTTAGGATAAAACAAGACAGCCTTGCTGTTTAAAGTCATGCTTGTCATCAAAAGACAGTAACGAGCCATGATTCAAGGTCAGTTTGTGGACTTAGGATCAGGAGGCTGATGGTTTGAATAATTTCTCAGTGTCGTATGTGAGAAGATGTTCCTATATATGTGTAGTTTCCATTGCAAACACCTTCAATTTCCTCATTTAAAAGGCAGAATAATGGCATTATAACACAGCTTTGTAATGTAGAAAGCTTCTGCTGTTTGCTGTTTAGATCAGGGGATGGAAATGGGCAGCCGGAGGATATCTGAGATCGGAGAGCAACTTACCCTTGAACCCACGACGGACGCACCCCCACAGAGGAGGAGGAAGAAGAAGAAAACTGCCACTATAGGTAAAGACTGAGAACATAAGAAAACAATTTCACTCTAAAAAACAGTGGAGAGTAGAGAGACGACTGCTTAACCAGAGTAAATACAAGCTGACGTGTCAATTTGTGGTTTCAGATCTTGAAGATGACCAAGCCGACCTGGTGAACAGAGATGCAGCAGATCAGACCACTGATGGAGAAGAAGTGGTCAAAAAAACAAAGAGGAGAAAGTAAGAAGTAAAGATATCAAATAATGGGTTGTTATATCTGCAGATCGGATAAAAATTCAGAACAAAAATTGTGCTGCAAATATTTGTTCCTGGACCATTTATTATAGAAATAAGTTACATTCACTTTTAGTGTTTTTATCGTGTCATGCTTTCATTTTATGCATAATAATTTGAGTTATATGCTATTTATTTGTTTATTTTATTTCATTTGATATGTCTGCAGATAATTTAGTTTCTGTATGTCCAGGTGCCATGTTGGGAAGAGTTTTATTTTTCTTCTTGTTTTGTGAATATTTGGACGTGTAGGTTCTTTTTTATGACACAATAAAACGATACCAAAGCGAATGTGACAAAATGAGATAAAACACAGAATTGATTAAAAAAACATGTAAAGTCAAACAGTTGGAGTCTCCATAACCTTTATTCTTGTGATTTCAGGAAGTCAAAAGTGGCTGAATTGCAGCTTCCCGATGAGCTGGACGTAGAAGAGGATGATATTATCACTGACCCCCCTCCTTCTATCCCCCAGCATACCCTGTTCTCGGCCCCGCAGGGTCAGAGCCAGCCGGTGGGAAAAGTCTTTGTAGAGAGGAACAGTGAGTAACGAAAGAACAAGATGGGCTCTGTTCAATGGCAGAACTGGTAATTCGAACCTATAAGTGTGTGTGTGTGTGTGTGTGTGTGTTCACATGCAGAGCGTTTCCAGGCTGCCGAGCGCTCCAACTGGAGGAAGACCAGCGACCAGACGGAAAACATGACAGACTTCCAGCACATTCAGCCGCCGTGGACCACCAGAGATGTTTCCATCAGAGTGCACGAAGGCTTCAGGTGAAGGAAAAGTGTCTCTGTGCTCGCAAAATACATACGAGCGTGTGCCCCCCCCCCCCCACTAAATATCTCTCCTCTCCTTTGTATCTGGTGCAGGGTGTTCGGTCTGTATTGTCATGGCTTCCTGGCGGGCTACGCCGTGTGGAACGTGGTGGTGGTGTACATGTTAGCTGGGCAGCACCTCACCGCTCTGTCCAACCTGCTGGAGCAGTACCACAGCCTGGCTTACCCCTCCCAGTCTCTGCTCTACATGCTGCTGGCCATCAGCACCGTGGCCGCCTTCGACAGGTAAAGCTGGAGCTGTGCTTTCTCCTCCTTCTTAAGCTAAATAAACTATTTAAAGCTTTAGAGATTTGTGGTTCTCCCAGGACAGGGACGCGACAAACAAATGTGATCTTAAAGAATATGATGCATTGCAGTACATTAAACTACCCAACAGTATATAAAATAGTTCAAATGAGCTCAACCTTAAATAGTAAAATGCAACTCTTATGTTCTCAGAGTGAACCTGGCCAAAGGCTCCATGGCTCTGCGGGAGTTCATCACACTGGACCCCGTCGCTCTTGCCTCATTCTGTGAGTCTACACTATTTATTATGCAACCAAGTTCAAATTCACCCCTTCAACACAGGTTTTTAAGGGTTAACAATGCTTTTCCTCTCAAACTGTGTCACTTTGGGTTCAATTCACACTCTTTGTTTATTTGGTTTCATCCAGTGTATTTCTCAGCGTTGGTTCTCTCTCTGAGCCAACAGATGACCAGCGATCGAATCAACCTGTACCCGGCCTTCAACACAACATTATGGTGAGCTCACTGGAATCATTTTATGTTTCTATCTCACTTTGAAGCCTGGATATGATACCTGAGGCTCTCCTCTTTTTTTTTTCTCTAGGCCACCAGGGTCAGAGCACCAGATTCTCCACCCGTGGGTGACTGTCAACCTGGTGGTGGCTCTTCTGGTGGGAATCGCTTGGATCTTCATCGCCACCCGACCAGAAACAGACTATACTGAGGGTGAGAGATAATAGTCTGCAATTTGGGTTTTGCCTTAAAGGAAAGTTCACCTTAAAACATTTGAAAAAGCAAGAAAAAAAAGTTTGATTTTATTATCTTGTGCTTCTTCCTCAGCTTATCTGATGGCCATGGAGATTGAGCCTCCCAAACCAGAGGACAAATCAGAAATGACCACCTGAGAAAAAAATTATTCTGTACATCTGCTCTGACACATACTGTACAGCTTTGTTGTCATTTTGCACATATTTTTGCACTGTGTTTTGACGGTGAACTCTGAATGTGTTGTAGATTATTTTTGTATTTTTGAAATGTGAATGTGCTCGTCTCTTTTTAAATACAGAGTTTTATCCATTAAATCCAACAACGCGTCTTTATTACCCTATAACATCCAAATTTTTATTTTCATAACAGCATTCTAACTTTTCATGGCTCCCATAAATATTTATGAGGTACAATAATTATAAGCATCATTGTAGGAACTATCAAATTAATACAGGGTTGAATGGGGATAGAAGTATAGATCAATATTTTGTTGAAAATATTTATTTTTGTTTATAATTTATTTATACGTTTATTTATGTCCAATTATACATGATATAATATATTATCGAGTTTATCCATCGATTCCTTCTGAGGTCAATTAGTTTGCTCTGCCTGCCATCCAGACTGTGTAGTCGAACACAGAGAAGCAATCTTGCCCGTGTAGTTTCTGTTGACGTGGTAACGGCGACCGTTATCAGTTTGGGTGGAAATCTCCAGCTATTGATGAGTGAAAGTTAGCAGGACAGTGCTATTAAAAGCAAGAAGCCATGCTGGACTTTGCCATCTTTGCTGTCACGTTTGTCATCATTTTGGTCGGCGCTGTTCTCTATTTGTACCCAGTAAGTCACTGCAAGTTTGAAGTTAGCTTTAAGTTAGCGCTAGCTACTTAGCTGTCTGTTGTCCCGAGGCATTGTTACACCAATGTCCTCTCGAAAGAGTGTTAATTCAGTGTTCCTTTGCTCATCGGCAAGCTGAAACGTCTCATATAACATTGAAATTTTGTTATATGAGACGTTTCCGCTTGCTATAACGAATTGTTAGAATCCTTTCGTCATTTCGGCGTACACCCAACACACCAATCAGTAACCTGATTCAATGGAATTCGCGGTGGGTGGTAACGTTGACAGCACCGTTATCCGTTTACCCAAACTAGCTATTGAAGTTAAAAATGTGAAAATGGATGCTGTCTAGTAAGTCATTTGTATGCTGATTTTAAATTTAAAATAGGACCAGGTGACCTTAAGTGGTGTCTTACAATGTGTGTTTGCCAGTAAGTGAAGAAGCATTAAATTGCCATATTTTTCAGTGTGATTCCATACTGCTGAATGGAACACCAAATTCTCTGCTCTAGCTGTAATTGGGACAGAAATAACCAACATATCAAGTCATTAGAGGAGACAGTAGATGTGTGTGAACGCCAATGTAGACAGTACAAATAGCTATATTGTCAAAATTATATAAATAATGAAATATTGAATTGACATTAACAGCGAAATTTAATTTCTAATCATGTTTTCAGTCATCCAGAAGGGCCTCGGGCATCCCAGGTCTCAATCCTACAGATGAGAAGTGAGTTGTTGTCTTTACCTCTGTTTTTGCAGCTGCTGTTAACTTTCATTCAATAACAGGATTTTGTAAAGTTTATATACAAGCCGGGTAATGTGGCTAGTGTAGAATTTACTGAACAGAAAACAAGTTTAATACCCTGACAATTATATACATATCAAAAAGTATGTGTAAGGTATGTTATTAGTTGTAATTTTTAACAGATTTCTGGATTTTTGCAGTTGACAGACTTACAAAATAACTGTCCAATGCCATAGCACATATGCAGGGCAGTGTGCATGTTCACATTAGATTCATGGCTTCCTGCTCTCTCAGGGATGGGAACCTGCAGGACATTGTGAACAGAGGCAGTTTGCATGAGTTCCTCGTCAGTCTGCATCAGGAGTTTGGGCCTGTGGCGTCGTTCTGGTTCGGCGGTCGGCCGGTGGTCAGCCTGGGCTCTGTGCAACAGCTACAGCAACACGTCAACCCCAACCAGACCAGTAAGTGCACCACAGGCCCCTCTCATAGTATCATAGTCTCTGTAATTCTGTGAGGAATGAAACTTTTTCCAGCAGATGAGAACAACACAAACATGATTGTTTTTATCTGGTAAATTTATCAGCCTCCTTTGTGCTGTTTTTTTTTTTTTGCTCAGCTGACTCCTTTGAGACGATGCTGAAGTCGTTGCTAGGTTACCAGTCGGGAATGGGAGGCGGGGCCACGGAGACCGTGATAAGGAAAAAGGTGTATGAGAGTGCCATCAACAACGCGGTGAAGAACAACTTCCCTCTTGTGCTCAAGGTTTGTATCACTGATGAGAACTACTGCAAAGCTTTTCCTCTACTAACTGAAATTAAGCATTCACAAAAATGTACAAATACACGCTCTGTAATTGCTTTCTTTTACTTAGCTGGTGGAGGAGCTGGTGGGAAAGTGGACGTCATTCCCAGAAGGTCAACACACCCCTCTGTGCGCCCACCTGCTGGGCCTGGCCATGAAGTCTGTCACCCAGCTGGCTCTGGGCGAGCGCTACAGAGACGACACTGAGGTCCTTTCCTTCCGCAAGAACCACGACGCGGTGAGACAACGCCACCTATCTTTGGGAAGAGAGCCATAGTGACAGTGGAGTGAATCCCTCTTGTGCATTGGATTCTGGTCTTTTTATCTGCTCCTGTGGGTGTCAAATGTGGTATTTTGCATCTTGCTCTTAGATCCTAAGGGCACTGACACCTCACCAATACCAATTTGCCTGTAAACCAGGAGTTTGGTCTGTTAAAGTTCTGCTGAAATGGGTCAGTTGACTTGTTTTTCACCACCAGATCTGGTCAGAAATCGGGAAAGGCTACTTGGACGGCTCCCTGGAGAAGAGCTCCAGCAGGAAAGGACATTATGAGAAGGGTGAGTGAGGTTTGCATCATGAGCTTTGACTGAACTGACTTGATATTTTGAGATGTTGAAGGATTTATGGAAACGTACTCAGCTACCTTCTGTCATGTCTGTTTTTGGGTCTAGTGAGTCTAGTTTTTGTCTTGTTCTTAATTGTTTATTTTTTTCATTTATTCCCCTCACACCTGCTGTGTGTTGACACGTGGGAGCAGCATCGGGCTTCTACTGTTGCTCGGCTGTGGAGAAACAGGTGGAAAAGTTTGCAGAGGCTCAGACATGATCTCTATGTGTAGAGCAGCTTTGACAGATAGTTAGAAACAGTCTGACAGCAGATAAACACTGTGCATAACCAACCTATTCAGTATGATCGCCTTAATCAGTGAACAGCCAGTGTTTTGGGGGATTTTTATTGATTTTTCTGCCAAGGACACTCACTTACTGGGACTTGGCACCTGGCTGGAGTTCATTTTGGACGCTGTCTGAAGGGCTGGAAAGCAAGATGGGTGCAGTCTTTTAAACCTGCAACCCCAGTGTGAATGTCAGGCAGCTGTATGTTCATGTCACAAATGTGAAAAAGTAACAAAAGTAAAAGAAAGAATTTTTAAAAAATGTCTCCCCGGTTGTTCAGCTCTGTCAGAGATGGAGTCCGTGCTGCTGTTGGTGGCGAAGGAGAGAAAAGCCCAGAGGAAGCAGACGGTGTTTGTGGACGCTCTGCTTCAGTCCAGCCTCACAGAACGACAGGTGAATACTGATGACGTCACCAGTTGTAGTTTAAAACCCAGAAGACAACTGAAAGATCTTCAGGGTTCTGAGAAACTGCTGAAATGAACTCTTCTGTTTGTTTCAGATCATGGAGGACTGTATGGTTTTCACTTTGGCCGGATGCGTCATCACAGCAAACTGTAAGTGACAACCATCAAAACCGTTTCTTTCTCTGTCTGCTCACTGATTATGTAGGGCTGCAACTAATGATTCATCTCCTAATCTCAATTAATCAACATTTCATAGAGCCCATGGTGATGTCCTCAAATGTCTCATTTTGTCCAACCAACAGGCGAAACCCAACAATATTCAGTTTACCATCATCATATCCTCACCTTGGAGGAATGTGAAGAAACTGGAAAATGTTTGACATTTCTGCTTGAAAGATAACTTTAATCAACTTCTAAAATACTGGATTAATCAACTAATATTGTTTCAGCTCTAAAATGAGTAGACTAATCTCCATCACACACACAGAGGGAGTTATCTTCTGTCTACAAACTTAAAAGCAAGAAATGAATTTGAGCAGATATTTTCATTTTCTTAGCTTTTAAGCATTTTTTAACTACCTGCAAAATATCACATCGTTCTGCCTTTGTGGTTAAAAAGAGGGAAAATTGGGAGGATGAGAAGAACAATTGAGAATTTTCTTTGTCTTTAAATGCTCCAGGGCTTCTTGACATAGTCAGTCACATTATTAAGCCCTGCAACAGTCAGCATGTCCATAAATAGTAACTAAAGTATCCTATAACAAAAAATCAAACCCCCCAAAACGCTATTTTTTAGATGAATCCCTAAAGCTTAAATGTAAAACGTTGTGTTTTGACAGTGTGTATCTGGGCGCTTCGCTTCCTGTCCACCTCGGAGGAAGTTCAGGACAAACTGTACCAGGAGCTGCATGAGGTTTTGGGTTCGGATCCAGTTACCTTGGACAAGATCCCTCAGCTCAGGTGAGATCTTTGGACCTGGCTTTATGTCTAATCCATCAAATGTAAAATCTCAGACTAGACACCTGGCATTGGTCCAACTTTAGTCAGACATGGCAAGGTAATGCATGTTGTCACTGATTAAATTACACAGATTTGCCAGAGTAATAATTAAAAACTTCATCCTTCACATTTAGACACCTCCAGGCATCAATAACCTTGATCTTATCACATTTCTGTCCTTGGAAAGATACTGCCAGCAGGTCCTCAACGAGACGGTGAGGACTGCCAAGCTGACCCCCGTCGCGGCTCGGCTTCAGCAAGTGGAGGGCAAAGTCGACCAACATGTCATTCCCAAAGAGGTATCTGGTTTCCTGCTGTCTGTCTGTTTGTTTATTTCTACAACATTACGGAAGTCAAGACAAGTTTATTTGTATAGCTGCTTTCAACAACCAGGCAATTCGAAGTGCTTTATATAAGAAATAAAAAGGCAAGACGAGATACAAAAGAAACACAAGATAATATAAAAAGACACTTATAAGGTGCATATATATTTAAAGAAATACTTAAGTTTTGTTCTTGCCATATTTCAGACTTTGGTCATCTACGCTTTGGGAGTGGTCCTGCAAGATTCGGACACCTGGAGTACCCCATACAGGTTCACTCTACATTTACTGTACATACTGACATGTTCATCAGTTTATTTCAAAATGGCTGTCCATGACTTACTAAGGAGCGGCGTCTGGACTACTAACTACTAATAACTTTTCCTCTAGCGCCAGCTTCAGGTCAAAATTTTAATTTGTCCAGCACTTTGGATACCTGCAATACTAATGACATTCCCATCGGCCTCGGCTGTACTTTGTTATTAGCGCCAATTAGCAAATGTTAGCATGCTAACACACTAAACTAAGATGGTGAACATGGTAAACACTAAACCTGCTAAACATCAGCATGTTAACATTGTCATTTTGAGCATGTTAGCATGCTGACGTTAGCATTTAGCTCAAGTACAGCCTCATAGAGCAGCTACCATGACTGTAGACTCTTAGTCTTGTTGGAAAGTCTCTTGATCCAGTCTGACTCTGAACACCCACATGTACAGTTTACCTCACAGCTGTGTGCAACTAGTTCACCTTCCTCTTCTGGCATTCATCAAAGGGCATTATGGGGATTGTAGGATGTCACTCACTAACATAAAAGTACAGTAGCCCAGGCAGGTTGAGGGGAAAGTGACTAAAATAACACCTGGAACGCACCGAACAAATGCTGGTAGTTCATATAGTGTGACAGCATCACAGGGTGGGGTTTATCTTTTCAGGTTAAAAATATTGATTTGTTATATATCATTTCTGATGGAGTGATTACTGTGACATCCCTCAGGTTTGACCCAGATCGATTTGAGGAGGAATCAGTCAGGAAGAGCTTCTGTCTGCTTGGATTCTCAGGGAATCAAACATGCCCAGAGCTCAGGTAAAGACTAACATTAAAACATAAAAACACAACTCCCAACGTACTGAAGTGCATTTATTCTGATCCGTACCTTATTATCCCTCTGAGCATGGACTGAGCTAATGATACTGAGAAAAATATTGGACTTCTGGACCCTAAAACAACAAAAGCTTAATTCTTGGTTCTGTTTGGGGTAATAGTTGGATTCAATGATCTGGACTAACTCACTGTGTTTGGACATCCTGCGTAGGTTCGCCTACACTGTAGCTACTGTCCTGCTCAGCACGTTGGTGCGGCAGCTGAAGCTTCACCAGTTGAAAGGACAGGTCGTGGAGGTCAGATCTGAGCTGGTGTCCACACCTAAGGACGAAACCTGGATCACCGTCAGCAGAAGAAGCTAGAACTAGTCTTTAAAAAACCCCTGCAGGGAGAAGAGCTGAAGAGTCCTGTCTTGATTAAAAGAATTACCAGCAAAGGTTTTCTTGAATGTTGAGCATCCAGTCCGTCAGAGAAACCCATGACTCACGTTAACTCCTGTCTTTTTAAACTACATTATGGTAGTTGACACTTTTTGGAATTAAACTCTTCATTTGCATAATTCTTGAAGCTTTTTTCACAACTTTTTATGTACAGTCTTTTGTGTACAATTTGCACCTTTACATCTTTCTGGTGCTTTTTACTGTACAGTAATCTGAGGCCTTAAGCACATTATTACCTTGTCTGTTCACAGGTCAGATTTGCACTTCTTGAAAGACACTGTTAGAGGAGGGGACTCTGTAGTTTAATACTCTGCCATGTAGAGAAAAACCACTTTTGCTGCCAACAGTTTTTCTATAATTCCTAGTACAACTGCCTTGAGTCAAAATTCCCATTGGCATGGGACTTGTTTGTCTATTAAAATGGCCCACATGACATTTAGACGGTTTATTCCTTTTTTAAACACAGTTGCATCTTACATATTATTAAACATGTATGAGGATTGGTGTGTGTGTTTGTGTCATTCTTTTCATTTTAAATATATTTCTGCTTCCCTAACAAGCAAGTTTCCTACATCAAATAAAGACATTTGGTGTTGTTGTTCTTATAAAGCTGGTTTCAGCATGCACATGGAAATTTTTAACTGAATGAATTTGTTACAGAGGGCCTTTATCGGCTAATGTCTGTGCTTCCAAAGGGCCCTTGGCAAGTTTCTGTTTCCTCACCAGAGCCAGGCCTTCTGCTGTGCAACTGTGCCTGTGGAGAGGGAGTGATAAAATAATAAAAAAGGGATCACCCTATGGAGATAAATATAGTCATATTTATTACAAGTGTTTTATTAAGTTAGTGTGAAAGTACAATATTAGAGAACTGAAAACTAATAAAAAGTGTGACTTACAGTAAACCTATTACATGCATTTAAGGAGCTATTTTGCAAACCACGTAACCACAAAAGCCTTTCACCAATTGGGAGTAATGCATTTCAGTTTTAAACGATTAATTTTGGGAACCCCTGCTCTCCACCAGCTCCTGGGAGAGCCCTGCAGTACCGCACACGGCCGCGGCGGAGCCAGCGAGCCCACACACACACACACACACACACACACACACTCTGCTCCGCTAAAGATGTGAAAATGGCGGAGCTACAAATGCTTCTGGAAGAGGAGATTCCAGCAGGACGAAGCGCACTACTAGACAGTTTCACCAATTTGGAAAGAGTCGCGGAGTACTGCGAGAGCAACTATGTCCAGGTAGGCTGTCACATGTGTGGAAGAAAAGACGGTGTAATTTGGTTTGTTTTTGACGGGCATCACTGGCGACACCACGGTGGGGCGAACTGATGCTAGGCTAGCTGTCGCTAACGCTGCCGCTGTGATGCAGCCCTGTTGGTTAGCTAACTCACTAGCTAGCTTCGGCTAAAGCAAAAACAACATGCTGTCAGGACATTTTATCAGATAACTAACACATAATGTGTCATTTTCCCGCTACATTCGTGTCAAGAGGTAGCGACATTGTTTATGGGGTCATATTTCCATCGGCATAACATTGTGTGTGACTTGTACATCCACCGTGGGCTATCCGCGTTAGCCAGGTAGTTTGCTAGCCAGCTGCTCGGCATCACCCACGGTCTAAATAGCCAAAACAGGCACCGTGAAAATCAATTTCTCTGTTCTCTGCCGGATCAATCTATCCGCTACCGGCAGCCAGCTGATCATGCACCGGCCGGAGATGTAGGACGCTATGTCAAGCCAGATTAATCTCTAATGAGCTTTGGTTGACAGAAGATAAACCGCCGTTATAATATTACCAACACTGATTTATGATGTTGGACTGAAACACTGCGACTTGCTCTAAACGTTACAGCTACATAATACACTTTTAACTATGGCTTTTACGCCCTGAAAATGCCCAATTTAAAGCCTGTATTGCTATGATTGCCTATCTTCATTCATACAGCGTTCTTGAGGTTGGGAAAGATGGTGTAATGTTGCATCTTTTGAGTCCAACATTTTCTGTGAAAGATGAGGTTAATTTGCACAACATTTTAGCTTGTGTGTGAGTGCAATCAATCCCATTTAGAGCTTTTGTAATATTCTGCAGGTGTGATCTCACTTTGTCCGCCGTTTTGGTTACCTGAGTTTTGTCTCATCCCACAGTTTACAGGCCTGTTATCACACAGGGGTTGGAATTTGGGACCACAGTGTTAGCTGGGAGAGGTTTTGACAAGGTGTGATCCTGAAATCGGACATCCTTGATGAACAGGGCTGATCAGGTCTGACAGGTTGCCCCGTGAAGGAGGAGGGTGGCGGCTGCCATTGGATGTTGGCAGCTTGCTGTCTGGCAGGCTGCCCTGGTTTCTTCTCACCCTGCAATGTTTTCCCAGCTGCTGTCAGATGGGTATTACCACTTGTAGATCAGTTGGACAGAAGTGTATGTCGGAGGGATATTTAGTGGGATACTTCTCTCCCTCTCTGCCCTAATTTATTTCATCTTTGCCCTGCTATATTTATTCCAAAGTCAGGTTTCTTGGAAGATTAGTCAAGTAGGAACAGACACTTGTTGAACTTGTTAGTTGGTTTTCATTAGAGAAAATCTTCAAATATAAAAGCTACTGTGTCCAGGATGGTGTAGATCTTTTTATTTTTCCAGTTGTAATTCACATGCTTCTAAAATGACACCCTTGTTTTTAAAGTATTCATGTGATGCTTAGTGCATTCCAGGAGGTATTTTGTGTTCCCACAGTTAGTTTCAGCAACCACCTGAGGAGTAGGTGTGGGTCGTATTTGGGAAGAGTGATAGCGAGGTAAAGAGTTCAGAGCCTTAGTTTCCGGTAGTTGCATTGCACCCCAGCTGGACCAAATGGGTAGATGGATTTCTTCCCAAAGTCACTGATGTTTTTTGATCACAGAAACATTTTCAGCTAATAAATCCCCCTGGAGAAACTAAGAATATGACTTTTTATCTTGCATGTTTGAAATTTATTTCGCTCTGTAAATCATTACACAACAATTTGGGAAAGCTGGAAAAAATAAACAACAAAAATAGAATTACTCCCTACAAAACAGTATAGTAGAAAACAATGCAACTACAGAAAGATTTATTTCCTACCCTTTTTACAAAACACTACCTATTTGATGTCAAACGTAACATCAGACAAATTTGACACAATCCCTACTATACTAATGCCAACATTACATTGTGATGAGACACTTATTTGATCATTAAATTATTTTAAAAAATGTTTTAAACACACACTTCCTGTTCCATATATCCAGCCCTTTAACAAAAATACAGTGTTTTTGCTTTTTATGTTGGTCCTGACCCTTTTGTTTCTTAAACATGCATAGTCCTCTCTAATCATTTTAAAGAACTATTGAATACTTTCAGGTAGTAGTTTTGTTTTTGACCTTATACATGACTTGTGCTGTTTTTAGTTGCCTTTCATTTGATTCTAATTTTAATTCACGAATAGGGATGCACCGATATGATCTGCAAGATTGATATCTGACCTTATTAAGCGGATTGGGTATCAGCCAGCTGCAACCGATCAATATTAAATACAGTTTCCTCATCAGTGACATATAATTCAGTGTTTCTCCTGTCAGTTTTAGGTGTCATAACCATCCTTACATAAAAATGATTCCAGTGAGTTCCACACAGTGTTGATTTGAAATCTAGGAAAAAGAGAGCACTGGTAAAGGATCTGTAATTGGCTTAAAGTCTGAGCTGAGCTATAGATATCAAGAGATAAATGTCACCAACTAGGTTGTTATAGGGTGAGTTTTCCTTTATCTTCAGCCTCTAACCTAAGGCATATAAAATGTTACTGTGGCTAGGAGGGCTAGGATGTTATTGGTCGATGCATCCATCCTCTCCAACACATTATTGTATATCTATTGGCAAGCGGGGTCCGTAGATCAGATATGTCTCTTTTCTGCCCTGCAGGTAGTAGCTACAGCTCCACTCATGACTTTTCCCACATAACCTGTTTGTCCTCATACTCCAGCACTGCTGCACCTTCCCCACTCCTTTAAATGATGCTGTTTCTTTGCCTGATGATTTGTTGGATTGGATTGCTCCTTGTGATTCCTCAGAAATGTGTCTTGCATCACAAGCACACTCTGTTTCACATAAAAGGGGATGGACATATTGCCACTGAGGGTGCTGCTGTTTCAACTAGTGGGGACACCTCTGCTTATAGCTTTATAGTGCTGCCACTCATTATGTTTTATCTTTATTCTGATTCAGCTGGCATCTACTGTGTTTTACAGAAGTGGAGTATAATCTAACAGCATGACACAGACTGGGTACAAACACACAGTGAGATTCTTCCCACTTCCAATTTCTTCCTGTAAATTTGATCTTGGGACTGCAACGGAAATACAAAGATATCTATAGGAAGCCCTTTTTTTTGGGGCTATCCTGACAGTTGGCTCTTGCAGCATAGCTGTAATTTTAAATTGAAAAGATCAAATGAAACCAATCGATCAGTCAATATCCAATCACAGCCCAAAACAAAGCTGCTGTGACCAAGAGTGTGCTGTAATCAATCTGCTGCTATGCTGTGCCCACAGAAGAAAGTGCATGCTGGGTTGAAAATAGATAATGAATTGTTTTGTTATAGGGTTTCAAGTAATGATTTTCATTATCAGTTACTCTGCACATTATTATCTAGATTAATCGATTGAAACGTCAGAGAATAATGAAAAATGCCCATCACAGATTTCCTTGACATGGCTTGTTTTGTCCCACCACCAGCCCAAAACCAAAATTTTTATCAATGTACTATAATTAAGACAAGAAAAAGCAGAAAATCCTCACATTTGAGAAGCAGGAACCATCAAATGGTTGATCTGTTTTGCTTGAAAAATGCCTCAAATGATTGATCAGATATGAAATTAGTTGCTGACTAATTTTCTATCGATCAACTTATTGCTCCAGCTCTAGTTTGTTTAAAACAGTGATCGAAGTGAGACCCTCGCTAAGAAATCAGTTCACTGTCTCATAAGACAAATTAAAGCTGCAACAACAAGCACTTTTTGGGTGTTTTTTTTACTTGAAAAATGTCTCTAACGATACATTGATTATAGTAAATAGATAGTTTTATTTAAATAATATTTCTGTTAGTCTACCTTGCTTCCTGTGGTGCATGCCATGTCAGTAAGGAACACAGTTTCCCAGCAGAAACATTAGCTGATCCATCTGCCCTTTGATGCTCCTGTTGATGTGCCCACGCTACAGCCCAAACCAGCTGTCTCAGAAGACTCTTTTCACACTGGCTGGCTGCAGCTGTATTACTTGCTGCCATTAAAGATGTTTTTTACTCCACTGAAAGGTTACTTCTTGGCACTGAAACCCTTTGAAGCAGCAGTTTCCCTCCATCCTGCTGCCTCAAATTGCGCTCAGGTTTAATTTTTTTAGATACATAGGCTAACCATTTGCTCCATTTGATGATCTCACTTTGGGTTGGGAGATTGTGATGGGCATTTTTCACAATTTTCTGACATTTTATAGACGATCGATTTGATTCATCATGAAAATATTTGGCAGAATAATCAATGAAAGTAATTATTAGTTGCAGCCCTAACACAAGTCTCCAGGAAATAAATTACTTTCAACCTTCATCTGGAACAAAGGTTCATTTTAAGCTGGGTTTTATGGTAATTTTTATATTTTAAATTAATAAGAAATACAACAGGCACTAGAAATGTGTAGGAATATGATGTCAGGATGAGCTTGTGGTTGAAGGTTGTAGGTTTAAACACTATTTTCAAAATGTCCTTTGCCCTCTTCACTCAGTGTAAATGGCTCTGGACAGGCTGCTTCCACCGCACACTCTAAAATGCAAATATCTTTTTTCAAAGTCAAATGTCACTCTCTGCTCTCTTCCTTTCTCTCGTTCAGTCTCCAGACAAGCAGAGGGCCTTGGAGGAGACCAAGAACTACACCACCCAGTCTTTGGCCAGCGTAGCCTACCTGATCAACACGCTGGCCAACAATGTCCTGCAGATGCTCGACATCCAGGCGTCGCAGCTCCGCCGCATGGAGTCCTCCATCAACCACATCTCACAGGTCGGTAACTGACATACACAAATGACACAAGTTAGCTTTTTGGCTCGCCTGCCAAGAGTAGTGATTAGAAATTACACAGTTATCTTCAAGTTTGAAAGAAACCTGTATGTATTTTAGATGTTTAACAACCATTCAAGTGTTATCACATGAAATACTTTTACAGATTTTCATTCACACACTTATGACAGTGTGTTATCCTAACTGAACTAACACCCTAATGAATGATGAATAAATTGATGAATTCTCATTAGGGACAGAATTTTTGTTAGCCTTTTGGTTTTATTAATCGTTTTACTAGCTTAAAGCAGCTATAATCTCTGTTTTTATAATAAAAATATATCAAACGACAATGTGAAGGGGTCGCTCGTACTGCTGAAGCTGCAGAGAATTATCACCTGAATCTGCAGCTCCACTCAGCTTCACGGAGCTTTATAGCGCGTTTCAGCTCATGGTTTATCTGTCCGGCTGCAACTTTACTGTTTTGGTTCACTCTCATAGTGTCTTTTTCAGACGCAACAGAAGAAAAAAATCAAGATTTTCTTCAACATGCAACAGAATTTGTAGTTAAAAAAACTTTAATTATGCAGCAGTCTGAAACACCTCCCCCTCATAATAAAGACAAAACAGGCTTTTAAGAATTAGAAAATAGGCAGCAACTGGTTTCCTGGTGTTTTAATTAAAAACTAAAATACATGAAATAAAAGAACATTTCCTATCCTCAGACAGTGGACATCCACAAAGAGAAGGTAGCCCGGCGGGAGATTGGCATCCTCACCACCAACAAGAACACATCCCGCACACACAAGATCATCGCCCCAGCCAATCCCGAGAGGCCCGTGCGCTACATCCGCAAGCCCATTGACTACAGCATGCTAGACGACATGGGCCATGGAGTCAAGGTGGTCATTTGGTTCTTTTCCCCTTCATTTTATCAATTAGACTTAATTGTGTGGATGACTCACTGCTGCCAATGGAAATGGAAAGGTCCTAATTAAGCTCTGTTGGCTTTTAGTGATGATATTTAAAGTGAAATGCATGTTTTCACCAGAAAATCTAATGGAAAGGATTTTTAGAGGTCAAACAATCACTATTGGGTTTCAGTGACAAGTAATGTAAGAAAAAAATCAATGACTCAGGCTTTTCACCAGGGTAGGAAACCTGGGATGTAAATTCTGCTGAATATTCTTTCTGTTGCTGTAAATCTGTCACCTGCTACTGCTAACAGGTTCCTGTGCACTGATAATTTTATTTAATATAATGGTGAAAGTGGCTGATTTTGGAAAGCTAGTTTCCCACTGACCTTCGGAACAAAGACAAGCTTGTTTTCCAGCAAATCGAATCGCTAGCTTCAGCCTTGCAAAGGTCGCAAAGGACAGATTCTTCAGATTTTCAAACACTGAGCCATTGTTGCCTGAATCTAACCAGCTTGGCTTTATGCACCACATGTATGAATAATTGTTTTTCTCCTTCTTCACACACTAATTCTGATTTCTTCTCTCTCTCTCTCTCTCTCTCTCTCTCTCTCTCTCTCTCTCTCTCTCTCTCTTGCTGCTTGCCTAATTTTGTCTTTATAATCAACCGTAGTGGTTGCAAAGGTTTAAGGTAAGACTTTCAAAGTAAGAGCCTCAAACGAGGGAGGTTTTTTTGTGGTTTCTGAATGAGTTCTTTAGAATTGCTGTGAGACGTCTTTTTTTGTTTTTTCTTTCTTTCTTCTTTTACATTTTAAGAGAGAGTTTGATTGCTGTGAAAGGATTATTTAGACATTTTGGGAAATAAGCTTATTTGCTTTCTTGTCCTGAGTGAGATGAGTAGATCAATACTACTCTCATTTCTGTCTGTTCCACTATGATGCTGGAGACGCTTGGCTTAGTTTAGCATAGCATAAAGCCTGGAAATCTGCCTACCAGCACCTCTAAAGCTCACAAATTAAAATGCTGTATCTCATTTGCTTAAAAACCCAGTGTCAAAGTGTACAAACGTTGCAAAAGACCATATGTAATGTGTTTAATTAGTGAGCTTTAGAGGTGTGAAGTGGATTTTTTTTTAACCTTTTGACAGAGCCAGGCTAGCCGTTTCCCCATTTCCAGTCTTTATGCTAAGCTAACCATCTCCTGGCTCCAGCTTCATATTGAACAGACAGATATGAGAGTGGTATCGATCTTCTCATCAAACTCGGCAAGAAAGTGAACAAATATAATTCTCAAAATGTCAAACAGTTCCTTTTAAAGACAGGTTTATGTTGTCAGGGTTTCCATTCATATGTTTTAATTTACCTGTCTCCGAAGGCCTGTGGTTAACCAACAGATTTCTATACCCATGTTCTCCTCATATAGGCCAGTGCTCAGAACATGAAGGCTGGAGGAGGAGGCGGACTCCCTCGCACCAACCCCCCCACACAGAAGCCCCCCAGCCCGCCCATGTCAGGGAAAGGGACCCTTGGGTATGTAACGGTGCAGACACGTTGACGCTTGTCCAGATAGACATAAAAAGTGCAGCGTTGTGTCGGGCAGAGGCTGAATGTAGCTGTGTTTTGTGGCTTTGGGAAAGTAACCACAAGGCCTTCAGATGGGCCTGGTTGCTCCCCAGTTTCATCATCACCCCTTTACCTCCTTGTTTAATTAGTGTCCGTGGGGTGCTTTAAAAAGCATTTCAGTGCCAGTTCTCGTCACAGTGGTATTCTTTGTGTTGGTTTTTCATCTGTGCTGGTGAAACAGGGTTGGGAGTATCCCTTTTTTGAAGAAGCTTCTCAACCTAATTTGTTCCTTTCTCTCTTTATGCAGGAGAGATTTTCACACCAAACTGCATGCTGAGATTTGGCTCTGTTATGGTTTCTTGCACGCAAACATATTGCACATACCTTAAGTTAAAGTTACTTGAGGCATATTTGATCGCATACTCCAAGACTTGACAACTTTTAAAACTAGTGGCATTTTGATTCATTCACTCATCATCCATACATGCTTGCTCCTCTTCTGGGTGCAAGGCTGGAAAAAGGAATATCATTCATCATCATTGGAAAGAAATCAACACGAATAAAAACTGGCAGAGTTTTCAAGACACAGGGAGAAAAGCTGTGCTTGCTTGATAAAGAATAGGACTAGGTGTTATTTAAAATTTCTCGATACGAGCGCTAATATGACACTTAAGTTTGGGTATCAATACCAAAACAATACTTTTTTTCAATACTTGAGATGTTTGGGTTTAATAAAAGAAGCCAAACCATACAAGTACCATAACTATTTGATCAAAGAAGTTTGCTAGCTTTTGGCACTTGACAATTTTCAATATTTGTTGCCATAAACACATTTTGTGCAGCTAAAGATTTAAACATCTAGTTGTCAGCGCCCTTGCTATGTCAAGTTGCACGGCCCCTATTCAGTTTTGGAAAACTGGATGACTTTCTTTTTTGATTTTATATGACACCCAAGTGTTTTATTTCACAGCAGGACACAAAAGTTGAGCTAGGTTTGTACCTTCATGGATGCAGCACTTCCAAACATTTGTTTATGTGTGATACTTGCCATTTTATTGAAATGCACTGGTGGCACTTTAATGCACATGGTGATAAATATAATTGAAAGGAACCGGTTTCAGAGCAGACTTTAGTCCAATGTGAAAGCAGCTGTAGACACATTTACATTTGTGGTCAGCTCTGAGTCTCCAGGCCACCTGACTTGCATGTCTTTGGACTGTGGAAAGAAACCAACACAAATACATTGACAACATGCAAAGTCTATTCAGAAAGGGCCTGAGCCTTCCTGCAGTGAGATGTCAATACTAACCACACAGCCACTGTGCTGCCTCTGGCTAAAAACACTGACATTTTACAGAAGTAAAGGCTGCTTGAAACATGAAACTTGTCAAATTTCAGCAAGCAGTTTGATACAATAAAAAGAGGCTTGTAATTGGTTCTGGAAAGACCCTTCTGTTGCAGCTGAGCCAGGGTTTTAGCAGCCCGTTGTGCAGGTGGCGAGCTCTCCGATCTCCCAGTCTTCAACCTTTTATTGGCATTTGTCTAATGCCAGGGCACAGGAGGAACGTTACCACAAAGGTCACTGTCAGAAACTCAACTGTTCTTGGTGGCAGCACTAATCAGGGTGGGAAATTACCAGCAGCTATTGGCTGGATGATGTTGAGTTTTGACTTCACTTTGTTCTGCTTCACTCAACGAGCATGACGATCAATCTGCCTGACTGATACACCATCGTAGCTGATATTACTGGCCAATTTTAGTTATCACAGATGTATTGAAATTACCAGCAATTGGCCAATAGTGTGTGGCCATTTCTTACCCTGATAGTGTGTCTGTCACTCTGTGTTAATGATAAGGGTAAAGTTAATGGGAAAACCTGTTATTTATTTAGTTCTTATATCTCGTCTGTAAGTGCTCAAGACCCCAAAGATGTTTTTGCTGTTTTCTGTTGTGTCTCTGACTGTTGAAGGTGTCTCGTATCCCACAGGGACTCTGCTAGTGCATCACATAAACGCTGTGTTCTTGTCACCCGTGGGACCTTCCTGGGCGTCAAGTGCTGTTTGTTGTTTCTGTGTATGCGTGAAAATGTGTGTGTACGTCAGCCCCTTCTGTCTGTGTCTGAGTTGGTGAGTGATTGTGTGTCCACCCCTTCATATTGACCTTCAGAGGTGTGTGTGTGGGTGTGTGTGTTTTGTATCTCTGTCCCTTCAAGACGCATGCCGATCAACCACAGCTCCAGCCCTCCATGATGCACCTTCTGCCGCAGCCTGTGGCTACGGGCGGACATCTTACTTTTGTATTTTTAAAGTTATCGTTTCTCTTCTTTTATTCAACTTCCTCTTTGTTTGTTTTTTTTAAAATTTACTTTCAGTTGTGTGTTTGTGACCCAGCCCGCCCACTCCTGGCTGCCCCATATTCCTCATAGCAACGTTTTGCCATAGCAACAGTGCTCAGAGATGGGTCACCCCACTGTCTTTGCTGGGAAATTTACATGCCAGTACATCTTTTCAGGCCCAGATCAATAAATGTCAGGGTTATGTTTTTCTTTTCCCCCTTTTTAAAACATCATCAGAATAGCGCTGCTGTCGGGTTAAGAAACACTTTCTGTGTTTTTATTTAATGAATTTGCAGGTTTCTGGTTCAGAATATCTAGGCAGCGATTCACAGTCTTGCTCAGAGACACTTTGGCAGGACAGATGGAGATTTAATTCAAACTAACATGACTTTAGGCCCCTTGAAAAATCTTATTGTATCATTTCAGGATCACTTGCACTGAAAACAGCAAGACAACAAAAGATATGCTCAATTACAGTTACTTTATTACTGGCTCTTTTTGTATATTAGGTAATACACATTTCTTTCATTATATTAGAACAAGCTTACAGTGTAGATCTTGTGGAAGTGTGATTTTTAGCCGACAGCAGCGATAGTGTTTTGCCCTGACTCCGCCCTACATCACCTGTGGATTCACCCCAGCCAACCCCCATGTTCACCACCTGTCATACCCCATTTTTTTAAGTTTGCACTTGTTTGTTTCTTGCTCTCCTCCTCCTCCCCCCTCCCTTACACTTCTCTGTGGATGCCCCCCCTCCCCCTTCGACTCCTGTCCTCCTGACCCTCTCGCAGGCGCCACTCCCCCTATAGGACGCTTGAGCCGGTGCGTCCACCCGTTGTCCCTAACGACTACGTCTCGAGCCCGACGCGCAACATGGCGCACCCCCAGCAGAGCCCTGCACGCACTGCATCCGTTAATCAGAGGAACCGCACGTACAGGTACCCCTCTCCCCCATCCCAGCATGCCTCTCTACACTTCTTAAACACGCCCCCTTTTTCCTCTACCTCCTCCCCCTTTCTTCTTCTCCTCTCCTTCACTTAAAGTGCGAGTCAGCTCCTGTGAACATGCCTCTCCCCTTCTTCTTCTCTGAAATTACTCCTCGTGGACAGTGTAATCACTTCAGCTCCCACCTCCTCTTTTTATTCCACCTAAACTCACAAGTTTGACCAACATTAACCTTTTTGTGCAGAGAATGCCCAGATTGACAGTCTGTCTGGAAATCCCTCAACTGTATGCTCACCTCGCTGCTCAGATAAGGACATGGAAATGAGGACGAGGTAGAGATTCAGAGCTGTTTTTAGCACGACTAGATGCAGGTTCCTATGGTAATTGTCATTAAATAGGCAGCGTCGCCCCCGCAGTCCTGTCAACCCAATGTCAGCTCATTTCCCAAGACGAGACTCTTTCATCCCAAACACGGAGAGATATTCATAGATTCCCCTCTCTCCCGTGAGAGAAGTAAAAGCATGGGTTTGGGGGGGGGGGGCACAACAACATGGAAAGTTTCGTCACTGCGCCCCATCTGTTGGCCAAATGTTTTTAATACTTTAACTTTCCCCGACTCTCCTCTCAGCACAAGTCTTTATCTGCACCGCTCCATCCACAGCTCATTTTTCTTCATCTCTCAGCCACGCGCTCTATTCAGTCGTACAAAAAGTCTGCCCCATGTGTCTTGATGCTTTCTGCTTTTCCAGCGTGTCATATCTTTGTCTTTGTCTTGTGTCGCAACTGCGTCACTTGTGTCATGTGTCCTTGGTGGAGGCTTCCAGCTGCTTTTTTTTTGTTTTTTTTTTATCACTGTGACATAGTCATTTCAAAGGCATAATGGCTCACGCTAACACATCAATGCTCTTGAGGGTGCCACATTAATAATCTGAGTTGTTGGGAAGCCAGGAAGCAGAGTAAGACTTTAACATGCTGAACACGGCTTACCTGAACTGTATTGTCCTAGGCTGGTTGCACATCCAGTTTTTGCAACCGGAATACAAGGCAGGATAAGAAAGCCCGTTTCCACTGCAGGAGCTTTTCCAGCGGCCCAGGAACTCAAGAACCTTACCTGTGGGACTAAAGGCGTTGTAATGGTCCAATCAAAATCCTTGTTGGATGGTCAAACCACGTCTGAAACCCCTCCCTACCCACACCTTTTTAGATGTCGGAATTGGGGG
>LKNJ01001338.1:0-133089 GCA_002120245.1 Maccullochella peelii | reverse complement strand
GGGGGGGGGGGGGGTGATTGATTGATTACCTACGTGTGCGAAAGTGAGCAGGCCCCACCTTGAATTTACTTCCTCTGCCAAAAAAGTCCCTAACTAGAAGTCTGAGTGTACGGTGGTGTGTGACACAGTGTGTTTGTGCTCTGACGTGTTTGCTGCCCTACTCACCACCAGCAGTGGGAGCAGCGGAGGCAGCCACCCCAGCAGCAGTCGCAGCAGCAGCCGAGAGAACAGCGGCAGTGGCAGCGTGGGTGTGCCCATCGCCGTGCCGACCCCGGCCCCGCCCACCGCCTTCCCAGGTAACGCCTGCTTCCTGTTTGTTCTCCGAGCAGATGAGTGCAGGATCTCTGTGTGAATGAAACTTACTAACTTGACTGTTTGTTCAGGATCCAAGATTCCTACGTGCTTTAGGTGTGAAATCAGTTGTTTCTAAGTGAAATGTGTAGGAACCCTGGATCATCTGGAATCCTTTCCTCCCTTCTCACTCTTATCTTGTCTTGACCTCCGTCACCTATCTTTTCTCTCCTTCCTTATCTTTTACCTTTTCAATCCCCTCGCCTTCAACACCTCAGCCCCAGCCCCATCCAACCCAGCTAAACCTCCCTCCAACACTGCCACCACCCCTGGACCCCCCACCTCTGCCCTAGACGGCCCCCCACAGGCCCCCAACACCCCCGTAGAGATCCCGCCTGTACCCCCGCCCCCTCCCCAGCTCCCTGCCTCTGCGGCCCCCACTGGCACGGGCCCCGCTACTTACGGCAACCCTACACAAGGTGAGTGTAACCCGGTGGGAGAAGCTCGCCCACTCCTCTTCACATCCTCCCATCCCGCCTCCCCTGACATGCATCCTCCTGCTTGCAAGACCCAGATGTGTTCATCCACTGGCATGCCATCACCCTGGATGTTCAGTGGTGTTGTCTGACTCCTTGCTCTTCCTTTTTTTAAGATTTCTCTTAGAAATAAGTCAGTCTCAAGTGAAACCTTGAGTCTAAATGTAGAATAAAAAGTCTGGTTCAGATTTATATTATTGGTGTCGAGTCCCAATTGTTAATGTAGTAAACAAAAATCAAGGAAAACAATGAAATCAAACTAAATGTCAATGGGATACCTAGGATTTCAACTTTTTACAGTATATTGATTC
Source organism: Maccullochella peelii (assembly GCA_002120245.1). Taxonomy (NCBI): domain Eukaryota; kingdom Metazoa; phylum Chordata; class Actinopteri; order Centrarchiformes; family Percichthyidae; genus Maccullochella; species Maccullochella peelii. The sequence goes on along the minus strand of LKNJ01001338.1, from coordinate 131,951 downwards.
AAAATTAGTAATTTAGAAATCATAAGTCCAGTTGTTTGGTTGGTCTGGTGCCAACTTGGTTCGGATTGTTTAAGCCAGTGTAGAAGCTGTCAGTCGATCTCTGGTGCAGGTTAGCCAACCGGACCGAGATAATCTGAAAAGGGGGGAGTCATGTTCCACTTCCAAGCAGACTCTGGTGCTGTTCGTTTGTGGTCTGAAAGCAAAGCAGACCAACCACAGGGGCTATGTGAGAGTAGATATGTCTATTTTTGTGATCATGTGGTGTGGAGTCTCTTATCTGCATTTCAAAGGAAGGCCTTTCATCCGGTCTCATTTTGTCACCTACCCCACTTTTGTCCTCAAACAATTCAATTCTAAAAAAAGAAATTCAACTTTAAAGGTCATTGTAGAGCAGGTCACGTCAGAATATTTATCAGAACTGTCTGGAATATCAAGAGTCCAGATAGTCCGCCCAGTGTGCAGCTCTTCTGCCACCTACCTCACATTTCCCGTCTTCCGCTGCTGGATCCTCCGCTCTTCATCCCTCACAGCATCTCATCAGCTGCTTGTGTCTGTGTTGATGAGGATGTGCATGAGCCGTGTGGTGAAATGCTTCCACAGTGAATTCTTGATTCATGTGTATTTATTTGTCCCTTTTTCCGTTGTGTGCGAGTTAAGTTCTGTGGCTGGATATTGTATTGTAGTGCATTGCTGCTGGTCAGGGTAGAAAATTAACACTATTGGCCAAATGTTAATACTGATGAATTATTGATTTTTTTATTTTTTTATTATTATTATTATTATTCAGCCCTACCACTCATTTCTCATTAATTTTTCTTCACAAAATCAGATTTGGATGAAAAATGAAAGTAGACACTTAATTTAGGAATCTGTTAGTCAATAAAAAAGTTGTTTTCTTTCCACTTTTTTACTTGGGTACTTCAAGCACCTAAAGGTATCATTAAATGTAAAGGCACAACAGAAAGACATCTCCTCAAGACTGAATTAACGTGACCTCCCTGTACAGGACAGCAGAGGGATGAAAAATAAATCCTCTCCTCTTCCTCCCCACCCTGGTTAAATGACTTTTTGCTCCCCCTGGTGGTGTCTCCTATCAGGTGCTCCTCAGTTTTACAGCATGAACCGCCCGGTGCAGCCGCCCCAAAACCAGCAGCAGGTGGGAGGCTCGCTGCCGTACCGCCGACCCTCGTCTGTCACAGGTCAGCCAAACGTAGCCCACAACCAGAGCCAGCTCAACGGCGGACCACACTTCGCCCAGAACCAAGGTACCGCGTACATGAGCTGCAATTATTATTTTCACATTTATGTCCATGAATCTTTTGGTGGCCAAATTCCTAAAACTAAATAAACCTGAATATAAACTTTTAACCAAAATATCTTTCAAGTTTCTCTGTGTATTTTCACAGTGATAAATCTTATTGATTGTAAAAAAGGAGTTCAAGTAAGTGAAAAACAAAATATAGTAATTGGGCAGCGATACCTTTTGTCCAGTGGCAATATAAAGAAAAATAAAAAAAATTATAATAAAGAATAATTGAGCATACTCTGGCAAGAGCTCAATTTCTATTAAAATATCTTTTTAACTGGTGCCTGTCTTCAATAAAACGATGTCAAACCATAATGATACCTGACAAACAGTACGCAGTCTTTAACATAATCACATAATTATACCTCCAATGAAATCAGGAAATTATGAATACCTCACCCAACTTTTAGACAGATTTTAAGGAATATAGCACATTTTTCAATAACAATATACATATGATAATCCACATTTGTCAAGAATGTTTTTAATGTTAATGTTTTAATGTTTTTTAATTTTTTTTAATCTATTTTGACATATTTCGTCGTCCTATAATTTACTGGAATTCACAAAATTAACTACAGTACATAGTGTAGGCAGTCAGAGTTGAATTACTGTTATTTACTATGGAAAATTGAACCTGAATCTTAAATAATTCTTATCTCCATCTGGGTTCTACTCAGATGAATGCCAGTGTAGAGCCGCACACATGCAGACATACCTGAAAATTAAGGTTTTATAAAGTTTTTGTTTTCCTCAGGTGTTTTTTAAATCTTTTATTCTGTGAATTTAAATTAACTTCTCATTTTTTTTAAATTTCTGTCCACCTTCTCTCCAAGCCTTTGGATTTCACTCGGACTCTGCATGTTTTATGAAAAGATCTCCTGTCTGGTCATTTCCCATCAACTTAACCTCTTCACCAACTCTCTGTCTCCACTGCTCTTTGCAATCTTTTGTCCTCTATCTGTCTCTCCAACTGCCCAGTTTTGGTATTCTTTTAGTTTATTTCTGTAATATGTCTGTAAGCCACTTAGGGCTGTAGCTCCAGCATCAGCCAATGACTCTCTCAGTTAACTGATTAATCGTTTGGTTCATAAAATGTCAGAAAATAGTGAAAAGTCTCCATCACAACTTCCAGAGAGCTAACATATTTAAATCTCTTGTTTTGTCTGACCAGCAGTCCGAAACACAAAGATATTTAAAGATATTACTATAATTAAAGCCAGCTAATCTTCACATTTACAGGAACCAATGAGTTTTTGGCATTTAAAAAACTATGGCAACAATTCAGATAATTTTCTGTCAATTGATGAATCCTCTGAGCCTTTATAGTATTCTTAAATACTAAGTTTGAAGACATGGTAGAAGCTATAAAAATGTGCAGGTAAGATAAACGTATCATAGTTAAAAAAAAAAAAAGATGATTTTTTATTTTAATGGTCACTCTCTTGTGTGATATGAGTTTTTGAACCGTTGACAGCTAAATCCAACACATTTTGAAAGTTTATCTTAATATGACACCCTTTAAAACATACAGGCCCAGTTGTCCACAGACCAATGTCATGCATAGTCCTAAAATAAATACAATACATTTTAAATTAATATCCTCATTGAAATATGTTTAGTCTAGATTAATCGACTTTAGTAAACTAACATGAAATTAATCAGCAGTCATTTCGATTAATTGCTTTGAGTGAATAATTGGGCAAAAACACTAAATATTCTCTGGTTCCAGCTTCTCAGATGTGACTTTTCGTTTTTATATCATTGTAAATTAAATATCTTTTAGGTTTTAGACTGTTAATCAGACAAAACAAGCAATTTTTAAGATGTTACCTTGCACTTGTTACCTTGAAATTGTGACAGGCAATTTGTGGTATTTTCTGTCTTTTTCTCAACTTAACGATTAATCAGTAAATATTTTGACTTTTGATTTTTTTTTTTTTATTAATTTGTAATGAAAATAGTTTCTTGGACTGACTGTCTACCACAAGTCCTGTCCTACATTTTTTTTTATCTCTCGTTCTCCTACCTGTAGCCACAGGTGGGAAGAAAAATGAATAATTATGGATTTCTCAAGTCTGTGCTTTTCTAAAATCAGTGTTTACAGACTGTAACTGTTGCATTTATTCTGTTGTTTTTATTCCTGTTCTTTACCTCTCCTCTGTGCTTTTCTTGTTTATTCTAACTTCATTTTCTCCTGTCTTCGCTGTTCTTATGTCTGTCCTTTTCTGACACACCCATCCCCCTCTCTGGCCCCGTCCTCCTCCATCTCCGTGTACTGATACTGTTTGGTGCTAGCCGGCCCGCTCGCGCCCCCTCCCCCCTCCATGCAGATCACCCCCCAGCTGCCTCTGATGGGCTTTGTGGCCCGAGTTCAGGAGACTAGTAAGTGGCTTTTAGCCCCTCGCTCCCCCTGCATGACAGCCATTCGACCGCTTTAAGTCCTCTCCCCAGCAGTTTAGTGTCAGCGATTCATCCCCTTTGGTAGAGTATTTTCTTATTTGAGTAAACGAGTGATCAACCTCCAACATCAGCTGGGTCAGGGATCTGCTGCCACCACATTCAGGTTTAAATTGCTTTTTCCCTTAGCATTCTGTACCTTGATCTTGAATTATAAATGTGTACATTTGTCAGGGTGAGAGCTCTGGAGACATTATATTATGATCTGATTATTCTTTGTCCTGTTGTTTGTATGTAAGAGGGCATTTGTTTTATGCCTTAATAAAGGCATGAGAATTGGATATGACCAAAAATTGGGAGGAAAAACAATTGGGAAATTGTGCTTTTTTAGCCTTTCTTATCTGCCAAATAGATTTTAGTGCAGTAACAAATCAACATGGATACAAGTCATGGCCATATCAAGTGTAGGGCACTAATAGTATTATTTTGTGTGGATGAGAATTGCCTCTATGACTGGGGATATTCTACATTTATGTTACTATCAGCAAATCATACAAAAATATCAGTACCTATGACACAAAGGAATAAGATCTATCAGGCTTTGGATACACGCTTAATACTTGTTAGTACGTTTTGGTCTTTTCATGGGCTGTGCGAAATTTAGGTAGGTAATTTTAATTTTGATCAACATTAGCAGGAGTGAGAGAGACTACAAGCCATTTCCGCCCACAGTCACATTTCGTTTTTTGAGACAGTTTTTCTGATGCCGCGTGGGAGATTACTATTGGTCCCTTTGGCAGCAAATGTTGGTGGTTGACCACTCGTAAAAAGAGTGAAGGAACTTATAAAGCATGATGTGAATAATGAAGCATGTTTGTTCATGAGCATGAGCATGTTTCCGTGTAATTATATTTGTGTTGGGTTTTTTTTCACTCTGATTTCTGAGGTTTCTACTTGAATTTCTTTAAATGCACGTCAAATCAGTGTGTGCACATTTTGTTCCTGTCATGTCAGACCTGTTCCTACAGTTCAGTATCAGTAAAGTGCTGTGGTTATAAGGTTTTCCTTCCTAAATGTTGTCTAAATGCATCCAGCATGGACTGTTTCTGTTCCTGAAATGCATGAGAATGCCAGCCATCTGTGTCCCTGACTAACGCAGTCGTCTTTTTGTTCCTTCCCTTGCCTCTAATTGGTTCCCATTTTCTTCCCACCTTCCTGAAAACAATTTCTAGTCTCAGACGTGCCGCCTCCACCTCCACCTGCCGAGGAGCCAGTGTTTGAAGAACCTACACCACCTCCTCCACCGCCAGAGGACTACGAGGACGATGAGGATGAAGAGGAGTCGGCGGTGGTGGAGTACAGTGACCCCTACGCCGAGGAGGACCCGCCCTGGGCCCCACGCACCTACCTGGAGAAAGGTCAGCCTCCACTGCTCACCCATGAGGAAGTTTTTAAATTAAAAGGAGCCCTACCACCCTAAATGATGTACCTATACATGCAGTGACTCATTCAAGAACACTAGCAGAAAGCACCCTTACCATACAGTTTCCCCCTTTTTGTTTCCTCTTAAGTAGCTTGTTAAAATCATCTAATGCCACTCTGACAATATCATACACAGTATATTCTATTGGCTTGTTCCAGCTTTTTATTGAAGCTGCTGTATATATTGTTTACAATGACCAAGGCTCCATGGTTTAGATGGCTGTACTGATCCCTCAGTCATTTTATGCACATTTTCTGTGGGTTTGAACAGTGTTTGGCTGCACAGCATGAGCCTTAATTAGGAAAGGAGTGTTGGTTATCAAGTTTAGAATGTAGTTAAACCTGCATTTGTCTTACATTTGGGCCTAAATCCCGATTATTTTTACATTTATTTAAAAGTATAGTCTTTTTTTTTTACCAAAACACTTCTTCCCTCTTATTTTCCTGCAGTGGTGGCCATCTACGACTACGCTCGAGACAAGGAGGACGAGCTTTCATTCCAGGAGGGCGCCATCATCTACGTGATCAAGAAGAACGATGACGGCTGGTATGAGGGCGTGATGAACGGGACCACGGGCCTCTTCCCCGGCAACTACGTCGAGTCCATCATGCACTACGCCGACTGAACAAATCTCCCCTGAGCGGATGAGGAAGAGGAGTGGGAGGAGAGTTTTGATGGGGAATGGTAGGGGAGGGAGGGGAGCCCAGGGTTAAAGGTCAAAGACTTTGATCAGACAGAGCATGATCACCTCCAGGCGAAGAGAGAGAAAAGAGACAGGGGAAGAGGAAGCAGTTTTTAAAGAAGATGACAAACTGATGCCCAGTCATTCTCTCGACATAGGCGCCATTGTAAAACAAAGCACTACTCTAGATATATCCTCCCTGTAGTATTTTTTTCTTTCTTTATTTGACTGAGGAGGACTGGACGGTGATGGATTTATTGTATTTTGAGTTTTGCGTTACATTATGAGGTCACTACATTGATTTTGCATCATTTCTTTTTGTTGTTTTACCAGTTTGCCCTTATTTTAAACAATATTTATTTGGATTTTGTAGTGGGGTAAATGGTGAGCAGGTATAGGGCTGCTGAGAGGGATTTAGTCGGTATTTCCATGTCGCAGCCTCGGAGAAAGGGCCGGAGGAGAATGCCTTCAATGTGTAGATTTTCTCCTTAACACTCCAGAGACATTTTAGAGACAAATACTCCTCCTCTATATATAAAGTATAATGTAACAACAATATCCTCGTGGGGAAAAAACTGTAGTTTCCGTACTTGACAAAATATTTGGTTAGGTACCTCAGCAGGGAGTGTGCCAAAGCTGACATTCACTTAGATAAGCACATCAAATGTCTTAAGGTGACACACACGAAGCTAGATAAAAGTGGGTCCGAAAAGACGTCTGAAAGCAAACAGAGCCCCAAGAGTGCTTTAAACCCAGATTTTTGCTTTTATTTTTGTCTCTCCAAAATTTCATCAAATATTTGCTAGTCCGAGGTTCAACTCGAAGGGACGAGTTTAGTCACTACATGCTTCACTTTGCTGGCCAGTGTGCATTTTTTTGGGAGAAGGAATCGTCATCCAGCCCTCAAATAAGAGAGGAAAGTGAGATCCTCAACTGCACAATGACCTGGATTTTGAAGTCTTACTCTGCAGCTCCTCTCATGAATAATAGAAGTATATTAGCTCGACAGGCGATGCTAATCATTTGCAGTGTTCGTATGCATTTGAGTCGAAGACTTTTTTTTTTTTTTTTTTTGCGTTTTACCAAGGGGTCCAGAATTGAGTTTTGCTTGCAGAGCGGCAGACTGCATGTTTTGACGAGGAAAAAAAACATTTTCTTTTCTGCTGTACTGATTAATGTCTTAATATTTTTAGATATGGTGTGGTTTGGTTTTTGATATTCACCCACGGCAACTCTGACGATGCATTTAGGTCATTTCTAAGATGCTTGTGCCATATTGAAGTGTGTGTTTCTGTTCAGAGGTTGTCACTTCATTTGCAATAAATTGGCCAGAGTGGGGTGGATTGTCATTGAACTACAAATCTTTATTTTCTTTTTCTTTTCTTTTTTTTTTTTTTCAGTTTTCCCGAGTTGTTTTAAATCAAAAGCACATACATTTGTAGTAAAAAGGTGTAGAAGAAGAAAATATAAATGTGAGATGTATTATGTCCTCAAAACAGGACTTTGAATATGAAAAGAAGCCAGCTGTTGTGTTCAAATGGTTTTAACTGTCGCAAGCCCCGATACTTCTTAACGCCGTCGGTTTAGGCGTCATTCGTCCTCCGTAAAGTTTCCAATATGCTTGGCTGTTGGGTGTTTGCGAGGGCTCAGTGCTTGTACTTATGTCAGAATCTTTATTTTCTATTAAAAAAAAAAAAAGAAGAAATAATTACAAGTGGGTCTGTATGTGAGTCTTGCATGCCATTGTTCTTAACTGTACTGGTGTCCCAAAAACCTTCGTGGCGAGATCACCCATTCTAAAAAGACAAGCAGCCCTGCAGCTCTGTCCAGGTACCACCAGCCTCATCCAAAGAGACTGTACGACTTAATTCAAGCCCAGTTCCGAGGAGTCACTCTCTGACCTGTGGGGGAGGAGGAAGGAGAGGACAGGGATCCGGCTACCTCCCCCCGTCATTATGTCAGTGGTGGAAAAAAAATGTGTAAGCTGCTAGTGAATCCTGCGGACAAAGAAACCCAACAGGCTGGAGTGAATGAGGATAAATGTAATTGCAAAGCTTGACTCTTGTTTCATAACACTCATAGGAAGACACTAAAAAATAAAATAAAGATCCCACTTAAGGCCCTTGGTCTGCAGGATTCACAGCTCCCTGGAGTCACAGACGTCCCTCGGGATGTCCAGTTTAACAGTCCATAATGCCATTGTGTTGCACAGTTAAAGTTGAATTGCAGAAGTATCATATTTGTAAAATCATGAGAACAAAGACAATAAAATTATTAAGATTTATTGGTGTAGTAATGTTTGGTTATTGTTTTCATGTATTCAAGGCATGTGTAAATTATTGGATGGTAGAAAGTCTGGCTTTTGGACAATATTAGTCCATTAGAATAGAACATTTGCACCTATTTTTGGTATACAAGCTTAAAGTTTGTGTTATAGCTGAATTGCTCACAATAGCCAATCATTTTATATCCAGATTAAGCCCTTCTGAGACCGATAAAGCTGTTGGAGTTGCACCAAATTAATGCAATAAATTGGTTTTCAATATTCCTTCAAACTTGGGAGCCAAAATCCATCCATAGCCTCCACAACCCAAGGTCCCAGTTATGGGCTTTTTCTAACAATAGATACTAAATGATGTGTGTGATGCTTCATCTGATGGTTTTTAGATGCCTAGAGAGATAAAACTATTGAGTATTCACAATTTTAAAAAGCCAGAAATTAAAGAAAGGCAAGAATAATACATCGTGTGTAGCAGAAATGTTTTGTTCTGCTTTTTTCCTGTTTTGTCAATTATCTCACAACCTTTCATGTTTATTTAGGAACCCCTTGTGCCCACTGCCTTAAAATATAAAGCACAGGGAAAGCTAAGTATATCCCAAAGGGTTGGCATTGATAGGTGCTTTGTGATTGACGTGTGTGGGTCGATGTAGCCCCTGGGTCTCGGCTGAATTGGCACTTAATCACTTAACCTGTATGTGTTTTGGTTTACCACACACTACAAATCTAAAAAATTCTGGATGCAAAGTTTAGTCAATAATGCATCTGAGATACTGTGCAGATGATTGAATATCTTGTCATCGACACTACAGTATATCAGGTATGCAAGTTGTTACACTTCTGTACCAAAGTAAGCAAAATTAACAATGCTGGGCTCTTCTACCAGACTACTTAAGCATTTCATCTCATTTGAGAACAGTATATTATAACTAGTTATACTAAAGAGAGGGTCAAGATGACCGGCTGACTTCTCTATGAGCTGATTGGCTGTTGAAACGGGGAAGTGCCTTAGCCTAAGTTCAAAAAGCAGTCGCTTGACATGCTGAGTCACGGGCGACGCCATCAACCGGCTTGAGTCGAGCTGAGTCTGGCCGGTTCACACCGCTGGAACTTTTCCCTGTGACGTTCTTAGACGGTTTCATCTCGTCGCGAATATTTGGTCTGAACTGGCCTTAAAGGCTTTAGGTTTACACGTGCTACTTACACATTACCTTTTTTGGTAGACGCTAAAAAAAACAAAAAATCAAAGTACATTTGTGACGCCTTTTTCCCTGAGGAATGACTGACAAGGGCGGGACACTTCCTTAATCTCCTTTCGCGATTTAGCTTTCCTAGGCTACTCTAAACTTCGGTCGTCATTGACGAGTTTTAATAGTTGTTTTGGAGCATCCACATACTTTCAAAACGTTTAGAACAGAATCACTGTGTCTGTTGTGTCGTTTATATTCATCGAGAAGAGGATGATGCAGCCGGCAGCTCTGACTGGATTGTGTGTCTTTTTGTCTTGGACTGCGGTGACAGCCAACTCCGGTAAATTTGAATAATAATATTATTAATACGTTTACTGCCCGTAAGATTTTAAATATATAGCCTAACATACAAGTGCTACCCTATTGGTGCATTTTTACAGTTACATTTTCAATCTGACAGGTGTGTCTGTACTTACACATGCATAGGCCTACCGGAGATACATGCGTATTTAAATTAAATGAGCAATATCATTATATCGTATTTTAATCCGAATTTTAATCGGAATCCGAATTAATCAGAAAAGTAAAGAGTTGCCTGTAAACTGTTTTATCAATCAGATCAAACCTATCGATCCATGCACACACACCGCTTATCTAGGCTACATCACTATTTAGGCATATTTAAAGAGGATTTCAGTGGACATTTGTCCCTTAGAAGTACAGTACTTACAGTATTTACTTATGGTTCTGTACTTAAGTACAATTTTGTGGTACTGTGAGTATTTCCATGTTATGCTACACTACATTTCAGGGCCAAATATTAGGCTATACTTTTTTTCTCCACCATAGTTACTAGTACCAGTGGTTGAAGAAGTATTCATGTACTTATTCATGTATTCATGTACTTAAATAAAAGTTGTAGTAGGCTACCACACTGTAAAAATACTCCATAACAATTTACTTACCTAAAAGTAGGTAGGTAGCCTATCATCAGCAAAATGTAGTTATAGTATTGAAAGTAATTCAGAAAAATGGCCCCCTACATATTACCTGTATAGCATTACATTATTATTACTGATGTGTTAATGTGTACGTAGCATTTTACGCTCATCATATGTTTTGTATGTAAAACCATAATCTGTATGGTAACTAGTAACTATATCTGCCAGATAAATGTAGCGAAGAAAAATTCTCTCTGAATTGTTGTACAAAGTAGCATGAAACTGAAATAATCAAGTAAAGCACCTCAGATTTGTACTTTAAGTACTTGAGTAAATGTACTTAGTTACATTCAGTCACAAAACATATGATGAGCTTATAAAATATGCATTTTTATCAATTAAACTACCCAATAGTATATGAAGTAGTTACACATTCAGATCAGCAAGCTACAACAATTGGCTGCTTCTATATTACTCCAATCCCTGTAATATACAATCCAATGTTATAATATACATATAATACAATATAACAATGGCATTACTCTTTAAGCAGGTCATTCTTTTACTGTTGATACTGTAAGTACAATTTGCTGATAATACTTATGGACTTTTGCTGAATTTACATTTAGGACATAGAACTAGATCAGGACAGAAAATGTGATTATAATAACACAGAACGGACTATAAGATGTAAAAGCTTTTCACCCACTGATCAAAGAAATATTCAAAGAATTAAATATGAGCTATTACGTTGTCTTGTTGTTATTTTGCAGACAAAGCAGTCTACAAGGCAGTGGGTGACAAAGTTGTCCTCACGCCAGCCTCTGTGGCTCATCCCATCACAATCATAATGTGGAAACATGGACTTGACAAAGCCACGGAGTTCTATGGAGGCGAGACTTACTCTTACCGGCACTTCAAAGGTACATTCACGCACCTTCACCTTGTCTACTTTGAATACAAGTTTTTATTTGTGTAGGGGTTTTCTGCATGGATTAAAGGGTTTTTTAGGTTTAAATTCCAAATACCCTGAAAGCAATCCCTAAATATTCACCTTAATTAAAAAATAAAGGCCATTTTAAGGTATTCTGTAAATTAAAGACTCCCTCTTATGTGTTTTGGTCAATTTTAAGGATTTTTTACCGTGCAGGTAATCCCCAAATACTCAAATATATTGCAACAACTGAATAGATTGCAATTTACACATTAATTATCCCTTTAAAATCCAATTAAAGTACTTTAATTACATAACTATCACTGAGTAAGTTATTACCACAATGTTACCTTTTTTAAATTTGACAAACATTGGGAATCAGTTGCTCCACTGGCCAACTAAAGATCCCTGTTTAGAAGCTAAATCTAACCATGCCTGTGCATATTTTCAGATCACTGTATGCTGAACAGTTCAACTGGAGCGCTGACGATCACAGGACTGATTCAAAACGACAGCGGCAACTACACAGCAGAGATCAACGGCCAAGTCACCAACACGATTCAACTCCTGGTTATCTGTAAGTGGAGGAATTTTGCATGAAGTCCGGCTGGCAGCGGGGTTGTCTGTTTTCCAACCTGAAGTCAAATGAAGTGTCTCTTTGTTCCTTTTTCTTTCAGCTCCTGTCCCTAAACCCTCTGTCTCCACATGGTGCGAGCCTGACATGACCTACTGTGTTTTCACCTGTGAAGGCAACACCACAAACGCCGAACCAGTCACCTATAAGTGGGGGGAAAGTGACCGGCCCTCCACCAAGGAGCACAATATAACAAAGGTATAAACATGATAAATGTTGGTCAGTGTCTCTCATCAGTAGCAGATGGATCGTGTTGCAAGAATACACCAGAATCTAGTTTCCAAACTGACTCACACATTCATACATCAGTTGGTGACTTTCAGCCCTTTTTTTCGTCTACAGTAAGATCGACTGAGGCTAAATCCAGGTTGTGTATTTTAAACTATTTCTGCTCTGAACAACAACATGAACAACATGGCGTAAATAAACATTTTAGATTGTGGAAAAGCCCACACTTAGCTTAAAGACAAAGTCAAAAATGCACGATTTAAGTTACCTCTAATTTGGACATTTTTATTTTTATCTAAATAACAGGTACATTTTTATGAGCCCCAGAGTTTCAAGATATTTTGTTGCATATTAGAACGTAACTTAGCTAAAAATCTCCACCCGATGTTGTACTTAGCCGTAATTTACAGTCTTTTTTGGTATCTTTTTTGTTGTCTATTCAGTCTTCCATGTGATAAAATAGCATGTACTGTAGACGCATATTCTTTTCTAAATATATATCAATAGAAAACTTTACGTGTTTCTCATCATCAGGTCAAAATTGTATTAATTTGTCCAGTACTTTGGTTTATGATCAAACACCTAATGACATTCCCATCAGCCTCCGCTGTACTTTGTGTTTAGTTAAAGTTAATTTTTGGCATATGCACAACAGTTACAGTGAAGCAGTCATAGGCTCCCTCCTATAATGCGCTTACAAATATAGCATAAGTAAAAAATCGAATCAGAATCTAAGGCATAACATAGTGCAGCAGCTAAAATAAAGGAATGTAATATAATATAACATATAATACCTGTAGTGGTAGACAGATATATACATGAGAACATGTTGTAGACAGGTATGCACATAAATATATATATACTGTGATGGATAAACTGCTTATAACCAGGTAGTAATGTATTCACTATTCATGATTTGTGATTTGGAGATTTTACTATGTCGAACACTATAAAGTGTGTTTTGTGCCATGCGTACAAGATACTTCAAATTTCAAGCTTGCAGACACACTGGCGAGTGGACTACAGTGTATACAGTGAGACACGGCCTGGGTTTGAATACCACTGACATCATTTCAAATCAGTGTTTCATGACTAATTATTCACATTATTGTCTTGTTCCTGGTGTTATTGTTGGTAATCTGGGCCTATTGCACAAAGACAAAGGCACCAAGTGAGTTCCTGTTAAAAATATGTGTGTTTGCTTTATGAGCTTCCAGCTAATATCACGTTTCACTCAATTTCTAGGAGGACAAGGAGCCTAGTTTCAGCTGTACGTTGTGTAACCCAGTCAGCTGCAAGAAGAGTGAAGTCCTCAACCCCTTCACCACTAGTGAGTTGTCACACCACCAATTATCTACTTTAAGAACAGAGTGAATATAGTAATGCATCTTAATGTCTTTCTTAAACGTGACAATGTACATGACATGCTTTGAGTCTATTATTTTCTACACTGAGACACCTCAGAGTGCATTATCACATATAAGATAACAACACTGGAATACGCTGTCCTTGTAAACAATTTGCTCTTTTGTTATTTATGCAGGGAACAGGACATGGGTGTTAACCTGCCTCATACCGTTAGTGGGAGGGATTCTGTTTGTGTGTGTCCTCTTTTTCAAAAAATGCAAATGCAGACAAGGTATGTGAGGATGCATTTATTCTACCACATTAAATATGCATTGGTGTTTTATTATTAATATATCAACTAAATCATTAGTATCATTATTTGCATTTCTTTAGGTATGGTATATCAGTGTTTCTGTATATTTGACTGATACATAGTGGATGTATTGTAGTGGATCATGCATGTTCAAGTTCTTCCAGGAATGTGGTTCTACCAAATGTATTAGTCCTGACAATGAGCTCACACAAGCAGAGATACAGGAAGGATGGCAGTTACTGTCAGCTGAAGCTTCATGCACATCCAGGCGCCAGCAGAGACGCGAAAAGTCAAAAAATGGACCCAACAGAGTGACATGGGAGAAGCATCGGAGCAGCAGTCAATGGCTGCAGCTCCCAAATTAGCTTGCGGTTCTCCCCAGTTTGATCATGAGCCTGCATAAAAGGATGTTTCAGGGACGGCCTGTATTCTGTATCCAGTATTCTGGGTGTACAGTACAGAAAGTACATGCTCAAACAACAAATACGCTTTTAGTGCTTTTTTACAGAAAGCTGTAAATATGAAACAAAATCCAGATTATTATACAATTCAATCATAGGAGTGAGAAAGATTTCAGCCTTGATTTAAGAGGTTAAGGTGTCGACCGTGAACTGCAGTGTCCGATCGGAGCCCAATATTTCTCCCCTCATTAACTGTCATCTCTCCACTGTCGCTATCCAGTAAATGTATAAAATGCCTCAAAAATTATTATTTCAAAAATAAATTTGCCATCAATAGATTGCTTATTAAATTAGAATAATGCGATAGCCTTCATGCTGGGATCTGGGTGTATGTGAAGGAAAGTTCTGACAGGTGAAGACGCACTAATCCCTGGTTAGTTTTGAGGACAGAGTCTGTGTTTTTTTAATGCAAGTTTTCAAGATAAAATATAATCAATTTAGAATATAAAAACCAGTGAGAAATGAACTTAATGTTGCCTACTCTCTCTCTCTTCTTCATAGTGGCAACTATGCTAAACAATTATGTATCTGTAAACTAAAACCGCAACTTCCTCAGCAAAATGTGAGGCGAGGTGAAGCAAAGCAGAACCTGCTTGAGAAATCATTGCGTTTTTAATTTCTTTTCAGTATCAAAGTGATGCAGTGATAGTTGTCTGTACATCCTTGGGCTCATTGCAAACAGGAACTGCTAATAGCTAATTCTGCATAGTTTTAATGGTGCATATTTACCAAAATGTAAACAAATACAGGCTAAAAAAAAACAGTTGTAGCCCACAGCTAACTGACTGACTCCATGGCAACTTTATACTTCCTGTTTACAGGGTGAGTGTCTGAGGGTTTGGCCCACTGAGTCTGGTGTGTGTGTGTGTGTGTGTGTGTGTGTGTGTGTGTGTGTGTGTGTGTGTGTGTGTGTGTGTGTGTGTGTGTATATATCTCCTGTCAAAACACAAGTGAAAGCCTCGCTACTTAGTTATCAAATAGGCAATCTTGAACTATGTGAACAGCAGTGAAGTCGAATTTGCACCAAGTGGCAGATGCATTGTGGGTGTGACAATCCTTTTATCATTTGACAGAGAACTCAGCAACGATGCCAAGTGGCCAAGAAACAGCGGGCCAGGAGCCACCAGGGGATGAACAGGCAGCAGATGATCCACAAGATGAGGACCAAAGCGGAAGTACTACCAGCTCCTTTTTGCAAAAGACACATGAAGTGATTTAACAGACTCTGTGTCTGTCTGGAGAAGTTACATACAGACAAGGCTTTTATGTCTGTATGTAACTGCTGCTAACCAGCAAAATTGTGTTTGTCCTCATTTACTAAAGGGCCTGTTTGTTCTCATGCTGTATGTACTTTAAGGTGTTCCTGTTTAGAAGCACAAAATATGGGAGGAGGGAATGGAAGCTTTTATCACTGCTGAAACTGTGCATTTCAAAGACAAGACAAAAGAACAACAATGCAACAGTCTTATTGTCATACAGTAAGACTTTACGTTTCTGTTTCCTGCAGCTCCCTCTTGCCTATTTTTCATGACTTTGAATGTCTCACCGCAGCTCCATTCCAGTGCAATAGCATTGAAGAAGTAATAATTTTAGAGTTTTAGTACCAGGTGCTACACTGAAAGGTACTGTTCAACACTTCAATGCTCAATCTTATATATTTAGCTGCAGCACAAGGCCAGTTCTCAATAAACTAATAAAGTATTTGTCATAGAAGCTGCAGAAAGAAATCCAAGTAAATCCTGTACAGAGCCCTGAACCAAATATAGAGCACTACCTACAAGGGGCAGATGATTACTGGTATTTCCTACAGTTGTTCGCTCTTTTAATGATTGAACCAAGGAGTTCTGAGGTGAGAGGAATGTTTTTTAGATTTTGTAGGGAACATGTTTAAGCTGCTAACATGCCACAGAGAAGAAACATATAATATATTCTGGAGATTCAGCGTCTTTAGCCATTATATATCAGCAGTGTTTGGTCAGTGGAAGAGAACAACTATTTTAAATGTAATTTAAATTTTTAAATGCCATTTATTTATTGCATATCCTTGTATTCTGTTTTAGTTTTTGTTACATGCTGTGTTTTGTGTCATAAAGTGTTCGCTTTTGCTCTCTGCTGCCCATCCCTTATTTGTCCACCAGAGGTCCTCACACATTGACGCGTATAATGATTTGTTTAAAATTCCTTTTATTAACATACAAACCATTTGGCAACATACGACCAATTTCAGATAGAGGCACATTAGGGAACATAACATCTGAACATAGAGACAAATCTGCAGACAGTTGTTACTGTACTGTTGCTGTATATCCCTCGTGTAGAGTCTGAATGTCTCTATTTGTTTGGGAGCCTGTGTTTTACAATATCCTGAGTCTTTACCTTTAAGCATTAGATGGTCCTACTATCACTTTGCTTTAAGACATAACACTTCTACTGCACATTGAAAGAACACTGTGGTTTCAGATTTAGCTACAAGCACAATGAGAGGTAGTTCAAATATTGTGCCAGCTGAGTTTATAACGTGACAAAAGTGACACCACACCTACAGTACAGGGGCCCCATGGTCCATTGTCACAGCGTCACTCAGTACACTATCATATAACAGCATGGCTGTGTCTCAGAAGCCTTTTCTCACTTACAGGTTTCACCTTTGGCAGCTTTGTTCTGTATGTTTGAACTGTGACATACTGTGAAATCTCCTACTGTGCCATATGTTCTGTGTAGTAGCTGGTTAGAATAGAGGATCAGTCTTACTGAATCTGCCAATGATTTAGTGCAAACAGGTCATTCTCAGGGCATAGTAGAACCCAGATTGTGAACTGGATTCTTTCTTGAGCCATTCTGAAATTTCACTCCATGACGTAAAAGGTCTTTAAACTGTACATGCATTTTTATTGATAAAACTGAATGAATGGCTGGCCATTAAAGAGAGAGACATGTGTCTTATTTTGTTTGCAGTGTTTTAATTTATTGCAAATTTGATCTCCAAATGTTGGAATATGCACGCCTAAAGCACATTATCAGCTGAAAAGCTAAAGGCTTTCAAAAAATAGATTTAGCTGATATTGTGCTTACATGCTGCATATCCCTTAATAAATGTGTTTTTAGCCATGCAAGCGGCATGGCTCTAGGGATGGCCATAAGGTTTGGCACAGACATTCATGGTCCCCAGAGGATAGAGCTGAATGACTTTGGTGATCCCCTGACTTTTCCTCAAGCGCCACCAGCAGGTCAAAGTTTTCACTTATCCTGTGAAACAAAATTGTGTACAGACATTTATGTTCCCCAGAGGATGAATCCTGCTGACTTCAGTGATCCTCTGACTTTTCCTCTAGCGCCACCATGAGCCATGTATCCAGACCTTTAGCTGACTCTCTCCAACATGGTTCAGTGGGAACAGACTGTATCTCCCAGCTTAACAATGATGATGAGGCCTCTTGGAAACTCACCTTCCTGCCATCCAAGTGGAATAGTTTATTTCACCTGGCAGCTGTAGGGGAACAACCCTTTTTGGAAAAAGACACAGAGCCCAATATTCAGTATAAAACTGTCATATTGTGTGTTCGGACATAAATGACAGGTATTTGCGAGTGTTGCACTCATCTACGGGTCGCAACATAAGTGCTACCTTCAAGATGACTCTTCCTGAGCGTTGACAGCTGAGAGCAGGAGAGAAGACGGATGGAATTTAAATTTGAAGTGTGTGAGTGTGTGTGGGGGGGAGTCGTAACAACAACACATGCCCTGAGTTTACAGCCGATGGCAAAAAGTGGGCTTATCTTTACATGTGCACACAGGATTAACAGTGAAATGAGGAGCTGGGGATGCAGACTACCACGGAGGGGAGAGATGTGTCAAAGGGATTTTTCTATTCAGTCGCATGGCTCAGGCATGTTCTGACAAACCCTATTACACTGACACTTGCTTTCGTTCTGCCTTTGAAAAAACAAAGAGAAGATTCTTTTAAGGGGGAATCCTCATGAATAAAACTCTTAACTTTTGCAGAAAGATGGTGCAGCTTTCTATAATTTAAAAAAATGGTGGATTTGTGGGTTAACTAGCATGCATGTGTGTGTTATGTGTCGGTAGGTGGAGGTGGCGGGGCGAGTGGGTAGTTCTATCATCACGAGGAGCCTTTCTCTCTTTAAGGAATGCAATTTCTTAGACAGGTGCCAAACTGCAGGCCAACATGTCTGAACAGAGATGCGGTCAAACACATGGAAAACCTATATTAGCATATTAGTATAGTAGTAGTAGTATAGTTCTATGTATATGTTAGCTCAGCTTTGTTGTCCCTATTCTTAGCACTATGTCTTTTTCTATTTAAGTACATTGAGAGCAACTTCAAACTGGAGTCACATTCCTTGTATGTGTACGCATCCTTGGCCAATAGATCTGATTCTGATTCTGACTCTACCCTTGTTGGCTGAAAAATAAGCCTCTGCCATCACATCCTGCCAATGCAGTGTGGGTCGACTCAAGATTTATAGGCTCATCGAAGTGTATTGAAGCAAGCTCAGCTTCTCTTGGGAAAATTGTGCCTTTTCAATGTGTTGTCAGCTGCCACTCTAGTATTTACAGATGGGAGTAGCAGTAAGTTCAGGAGCTTTTTGGAGCCTGACGGGGAAAGTTTGTGAAACTTCATGAAGTGAAGTTTGAAGCCTCAAGGCTGAAAACCGATTGATGGCAGATGTGTGAATTTAGCAAGTAACACGAGTCCTGCTGGAATAAAGGTTTCAAGATCTGTCTCACTGGGACAATCAAAACTGAATTAGTACTGGTGTGAAGAGGAATTTTTATTCTTTCTATATATTCGTATCATTTCACTCTATTAAATATGGAGTGTAATGTCTGTTATAATTAATTTAATGTTGCAGCAATAAAGTTAAGTAGCATTAATCAACAGAAAGTGTTAGAGTTTCAGAGTCTGAATCATCATTAAAAACAGATGCAACAGCCCTTTTTAAATCACATTAACTGAACTTTACATTGTGTTATCTTGCTTACTGTGTGAATAGAACCACCCATAAAATAGGCAAGGTGAAAATATTTTTATTTTATTGTATTTTGTGTGTAGTTTTTAAAGGTAGAAAGAACCCATATCGTCTATCTTAGTATCTAATATCACTATTTCGACTTTGTTACTGCAAAAAAATGTTCACAAGTAGAGCTTTTACTTTGGAAAACCCACACAGGAAGTGATGTGATTCCCTCAAGTTTGGCACGGATTGCCTTTGCACAGTGCTGTCTGTGCGTAAAGGTGCACCCAGCCTCCACAGGTGGGACACGAGGTCGGTGAAACTTGATTTATTTTTTTCCCCACAAGCTGCTGAAAGTGTCCGCTGGAGATGAAAACTGCTCCTCGCAACCTCTGAAAGGATTTTATTTTTATTATTTCCTTTGTCAAAGTCATAAATGATCCCTTCAAGGATGCGTCGACGCGACAGGTGGTCGATATTGAACTTGCAGACCTGCGTCCTCCTGCTGTTGGCGGTGCCACAGATAAAATCACAGCGCAGAGGTAAAGGGATGATGCATTTTTTAAATTTATTCTTAAATTATGCTGCATGTTTAAATACCAGTGATAAGTAAGTGGTTTGTTGTAAAAAAACAACAACTTACATTTCTACAGGAATATTATAGAAAAAGTGCAGAAAATGCTGTGAAACTATTGTGCAAATGCTCTAAAATGCAGGTAAACACCAGCAAGTTTGGTATCTTTTTAACTAACCTCTTGTTTATAATTGGCTGTACAGCACCTGTCATCTCAGAAAACCCCCATACTTCAATTTAAAATGTAAATTTTGACATTAGCGCAGTGAGCTGGCTATGTGCTGACACATGATCTCAAAGCTGCTGTGAATGTCTGGACTTGTCTAATGGGAATTATGAATAGCTCAGCATCTCCTCCACTGTCAGAGGCACATTGTACTGTCTGTGGCCTTTTGGTTTGGAAAAGTGAAGGATGTGACCTGTTCTTCTTGCACGGGGAGAATATGAACTAGTGATAACTTCATCTCAGGTGTTTATTTATTTATTTGATGACTTTGCATTTATTGTATTTGCTGCCTTTTTCTGCTGTTGTTTTTCTGTACCGAGCTTCAGGTTTCCTCACTAAGCTCGTTTGCTTTAGCAACATTCTGTTCATGGAAGGATTATGAGACAATGAGCCCCTGGGCACAGACACAAAACGAATACAAACGACATGCATCTCTTTGTGGTCGTTTTGCATCTGTTTGTTGTTGTTTTGCGTCTCGTTGTTGTTGTTTTGCGTCTCGTTGTTGTTGTTTTGTGTCTCTTTGTGGTCGTTTTGCGTCTCTTTGTTGTTGTTTTGTGTCTCTGTGGTCCTTTTGCGTCTCTTTGTTGTTGTTTTGTGTCTCTTTGTTGTTGTTTTGTGTCTCTTTGTGGTCGTTTTGCGTCTCTTTGTGGTTGTTTTGTGTCACTGTGGTCGTTTTGCGTCTCTTTGTGGTTGTTTTGTGTCTCTGTGGTCGTTTTGCGTCTCTTTGTTGTTGTTTTGCGTCTCTTTGTTGTTGTTTTGTGTCTCTTTGCAGTCGTGTCTTTTTGTGTTCATTTTGTGTCTCTTTGTGGTGGTTTTGCATCTCTTTTTTGTAATTTTGCATTGCTTGCTTTGTGGTCGTTTTGCGTCTTTGTTGTCCTTTAGCGTTTCTTCATCGTTTGGTCTTCTTTTGTCGTCTCTTTGCATCTCTTCCTGGTCTTCTCACATATCTTTCTGATCTTTTTGTGTCTCTGAGTGGTCGTATTGTCTCTCCTTGTAGTCTTTTTGTGTCTCTTTGTATTAAAGTGATTGACTTTCCAACAAGAAATGTTAACATTCAACAGAGGCTCCCTGACCCCTCGAGCCCATTCAGTAATCTGTGCATGGTTTTGTACGTGTGTGTTGGTGTTTAATTACAAAAGTGACATTTTGCAGATCATCACTTTTTTAGGTTTAGATTAGAATTCGGTTTAAGAATTAAGGGATGTTACTTGTGCAAAAGCTAGCCAGTGTGTTGTAGTGCAGTATGTTGAGTGTGTGTGTGTGTGTGTGTGTGTGTGTGTGTGTGTGTGTTACTGTGTGTGTGTGGAGGGTGGTGATATGCGGTTTGTTCAGATTTTCCCTTCTTCAGGGCTCGTCAGTCCCTCCCAGGGGAACCGACACACTTCATTTTCATCGCCCAATTTTACCTGGCTGTGCTTTCCCTCCTCTGCTGGCTGCGGACACACACTCTACGCAAAACACACAAATGTTATGCTAACATTCAGGCATGCCCACACATTCATGTAGAGACATAGTATGTGCAGAAACGCTCTGACAAACTTTGCACAAGAATTCAGGCTTGTGCAGTGTGTAAGAAGTGGATGAAAAATCAGCTCAAAAACACACAAAAAATCAGCTTTTGGTGATGCAACTATTTCTGTTACTGTTCTTGCTGTTTTGTGCATTTTTTCTTATTCTTTTGAATCAGCAGGCAAAAATAGACAGTTCGATATTTGCAGTGCAGAAGAAGAAACCTTTTCTGCAATTGATCAATCAACATATACACAAGATTTTAGCATCAGTCCGTCAGAAAGAGTAAAGTTTTCTTTCTACGCTCATCATTTTGCACTGATGTTTAACAATGATAGATAGAGAAATCTGTCATAAGTATAGCAATGATTCCAGTTTGCCAGTTGACACCCACAGTAGAGCTTTAGAAGCCCAGAATACACTGCAGCAACACAAGACACGTTCCATTTTTGAGAAACAGACACAACGACTGATGACTGGAAAACCTTTCACTGCTGTCTCTGTCGTCTTCAACTACACAAATTACAGTATTTTACAATTGCTTTGATTGAATTTTCATAGTTTCATTATACAAAGAAACAAACTGATAATAATAGAGTAAAATCAGTAAACATATCAAAGTTTTCAAAAGGAATTCTTACCCTCCACATTTTTCTCCCATCACTATTAGTTTTGATGAGCATTTATTATTGTTTGACCATTTTGTTTCAAAATGCAACCAATGTAATAATGAACATACACAATGTTGTGATGCTCTGAAGAACTTAATGAAGAAGAAGCATAATGCATTTATGCATTTTAATACGACTGTCTTTATTTTCCTCCTCTGTGTGAGGAGTTTTGCATGTTGACATGGTTTTGAAAAATGAGCTAAAGCAATCGTCACTTAATATAAATGCAGCAGCTTTTTAAAGGTTTTCTGGGAAATGTAGGAAATCAATAACTGAAGTAGAAGAGGAGGAACGAGGCTGTGGGAAAGTGACTCCACCAAATAAGGAAATTGCAAAACTCCTGTCAAACACTGAGCATCATTAATTGATAATTTACTGCCTAAGAGCGTCAGAAGATCTGAGCTAATCATCAGAATTTACATCGTCTTTGTTTTCTTTCCCTACATTTAACCGACACAACGCCTCTCAGATTTACTGTGTTTACATAGCATGTAAGCACTTTCCGAAGGTATGCTGTAACACAAGCGGCAGACGTTTCCCCTGGGTGGCCAAACAGCCCCCGTTTCCTTGATATATGATCCTATATTTTATCAAAGCAGACGACAAATGGGGCTAAAAAAAAACATCTACTGTGTCGTACAAAATGAGTAGCTGTTCACATAACCGCGTGGTGCGCATTCAGGATGGAAAGGGATTATAATACGGGGGCTCTCATGGAATAATTACATCAGAAGGTAAATGTCAGACCGATTATTTCTCATGATTTTACAGTTTCGTTCCTGGATGCACAGCTGGTTCAACCTGTCTGAACACGAGGCCCGTTTCTGCCGTATCTGCGTTTTATGGGCAAATTTGTTGGTTGATATTTTCAGCTGTTGATGCCTTAAGCCTTTTTAATGCAATCACATTTTGAACATTATAAGTTAAAGTTATGCTTTATTCATCCCTGTAGGGAACGTCATTCTCTTCATTTAACCCATCCCAAGTGTTAGGACCACTGGGACCAACTCACAGTCAAGGGAAGAACTGTCAAGGGCACTGACAGGAGAATTAACCAAACATACATGTTTTTGATGGTGGGGGAAACCTGAGCACCTGCAGGAAACCCACACCAAACACAGGGAAGAACGTGCAAACTTGCCCCAGCCAGGATTTGAAACTACAACCTTTTTAGTTGTGAGGAGACAGTGCTAACCAGAGCCAATCCAAAATTGGCCCAGTTTGGGTCAAAGTAGCACTGATGCAATACTGGGTTCACTTTACACAGCACCCATTGGTAGAAAACCATTGGGTCACCAATCAAACCCAAGACAGTTTTGACCCAGTGTTACAGTGACACAGCAAGCTCAAGTTTGAACTGTCACAAATGTATTGTAACAAAACGATTATTCATAATCTATAGCTAATGGAAGATGTACTCAGATCCTTTACTTGAGTAAAAGTACCAATACAACACTGAAAAATACTCCATTAAAAGCAAAAGTATGCATTCATAAAAAGTACTATCAGGACCTGGGGATCGTTAGATGTTTTAGGGGCTAGGAAAGAAGAAAAAATAAATTTCTATTCCACTTTTCTCTAATGTTTGCTTTTTTGGGGGGAATATTGGATCATTTTACCTCTTTGGGCCTCGAACGTGACGAGGGTCCTCAACTGGATACTGCTTTTTTGTAATAGGTCACAAGCCAAAAAGGTTGGGAACCACTGGTTTAATCTTTAATAATATTTTATATTTTATAAGCCTATTAAGTAAGAACTAAGAGCTTAATATGAAAAGTAACTATAGCTGTACAAGTACAATGTTTTCCTCTGAAATGTAGTGAAGTAGAAGTATAAAGCAGCATAAAATCAAAATACTCCTGTAAAGTACTTCGAAATTGGACTCAAGTACAGTACCTGTAAATGTACTTAGTTACTTTCCACCACTGTCAGTAACAAATAGTGACATGTACGTTTAAAAAGAGCTGGAATAGAGTATAACAGCAGCAGTATTATAAAAAAATAACACTAACACCAATCAAAACAACCAGTTGTCTTGGGTTTGATTGGTGACCCAATGGTTTTTCTACCAATGGTACAGGGTGAAGTTAACCCTGCAGTGTGTCGGTGCTTTGTTGGCCCAAATTTGTGCTGAGGTGTTGTATCCTCTGGTTGAATAAACAGCAGCAGTCTGTCTCCCCAAACTCATGGCACTCCTTTTTATTTTCTACATAGCCTCGAGGACATTTCTTCAACTGCGGTTAACTCCCTTTTTTAACTGTAATTGCAGCTTTTATCCAGTGTGCGTCTCAAATTCAGCAGCCAAGCCCCCCTCAGACTTATTAGACGTGTAGACAGTAACAAATGAAACATCAAAGCTCTTTACAATGTATATAGAGAGGACTTTAAAAGCCCCATAAAGGCAGCTGTGGGTGTTTTCTACCAGCCAACAGCGGAAGCGTAAAGGAGCAGGTATGATCTCATGCTGAGGGGGCGAGAGGATGTTTTCCTTTCCATCTTCCATCTTTCTGTGCAGCCTATCTGATCTGCCGTCTAAACTGGCCGGTCAGAAGGTGCTCCCTGTTACCGGGGAATGCTTTGTTTTCTCAGCTGCAGAGCTGGTGGCTTTGAGGTGTCGAGGTGGTGATAATGGCGGTGGCTATGGTTTGCTTCTCCCACCTGCTCGGCTCTTTAAGATCCAATCAGCTAGTTACCCACAAATAGCACGTCAAGATAAGGGCTCATTTCATCCTCATTTCTAAATGTGAACTTGGATTTGTGCCTCCTGGTAACCGAATGGATCCAAATTTGATTGACACAACAATGCAGTTGAGGTGCCCTTAAGCAGGATATTTAATCTGCCTGCTCGCTAAACCTATGTGGACAATGATATCAGCTAAAATCCCTGAAACATACTGCAAGTTGTTGTTTTTCAGGATCATAATGGCTGATTTGGTGGTGAGCAGACAATGATTGGGCATGTCTGGACCGGCGCACTGTTGTTCTTAATTGTTAGCCTAATGCAGACTGTGGCTTCATATTTGTTGTACTGTCTTTTACTGTCTGCTTTTGCAAAACATGAAACAACTCCCTTCCTTTTGTAGAGTATTTCAGGTTTCCCACACATTT
The DNA here is from genome assembly GCA_002120245.1 of Maccullochella peelii. Taxonomy (NCBI): domain Eukaryota; kingdom Metazoa; phylum Chordata; class Actinopteri; order Centrarchiformes; family Percichthyidae; genus Maccullochella; species Maccullochella peelii. The sequence continues at coordinate 106,690 of LKNJ01001338.1, read as the reverse complement.
TTACCAATGAATTTTCAAAACTTTTCCATAACTTTTCCATAACATTTTATCCCATTTCCACAACTTTATTTAAGTAGTTTAAAATAGGTGGGCCTATATAGCGATCACAGGGAGAAGGCTAGAGTCTGCCTCTCTTGAGCCATGAATTATATTTGTCGTTTTAAAGCCAAACAGTATTGAACACGTCCTTCCCAGGGTACTAGCTGCTCAGGCCAATGTGTATCATGTGATCCTAGTGATGTTTCAACAGTCACGCAGCGCAGCACTAGATTTTAAATTAGTAACACGAGGAACATTATTTCGTGTAACTTTAGACATGTTTTGGGATAATTAGGAACATATTTTAAACAACAGCCAAAACAATGTGTATTTTCAACTTTTCCAAAACATTCTGTTAATTCCAAACCATTTCCAGTTTTTCTCATTTCATAACTTTTCCAGGAATTTCATGACCGTGGGAACCAATAGAAACTGATAAAATATGTAAGTTTACTTTGTTTACTGCAGGTTTGTGCAGGCTAAAGAACCGATTGTTAACAAGGGGATAAACTTTAGTCACAGCCTGAAGCTAGTTTCTTATAAAAGGCCTTAAGTACCCTCCTTGCACTTGAATGCACAAGCACAGGCCATGATACCTCTGACTGCACCCAGAAGCTTTTTGTTCACAACAGAGATTAATCGCTTTATTTACTGGCTCACTAATTTCTAGCTGACATAAAAAAAAGTTTACTGGCTGTGAAGCTGCTTTTACAGGGAGACCGTTCTGTGTTTCTGTTAAGACTTCAGGACCAGAGGCGACTCCCATTGTCATCTTTTCCATTTAGGCAGCAGCATGTTTTGCACGGCACATCACATCCGTCTTGAAAAGCATGGGGAGAGTCATTTTTACCACAGAGGCCAAACAGGCTCAATGCTCATATCATCCAGAGGGGCTGGCCAACTGCCAAGACCAGTGGCCACAAACCTCTCAAGGCTGATTCACGCTGGCACTGACAAAGAAGACGCTCTCAGGCTGGCCCTCACTTTGTTGTTGTTGGTTGGAGTTTTACTGACGTGCAGATTTACTGTGCAGAGATTAATGACAGAATTCCACTTGCGCATGAAGTCAGCTTGTAGTTGTTTGTTGGCGCTGCGTTTGGGCCATATCAGGGATATGAGGCAAGGTGATGAGAGTGATGATAAGTGTTGCAGCTGCACGTTGTAGGCTACTTGATATAAGTAATCTTAAAGAAGAACTAGCACCAGGAATTTGACAAGGAAGAAGAATTCGTTAAGATAAAGGTATCCGCCAAAGGGCAGAAACTAAAATAGCTAAAACATGAAACATTTTCTTCAGCTAGTACAGTTGAAGATTGTGCATCCCATGTTAATTTTTAAAAGACCAGACTCAGTAGGATCTTCCCATCGATTTTAGCTATTTGTGACAAGTGTGTATCAGGTTAGGGGACTCATCTTTTCTGGGCATGCCCTTAAGTTAAAAATTTTTTACTAAATATATATAAACTTTCACAAAATCTCTGGTTTGATTTAGAACCTTTATTTAAACTGTGCTTCACGAGTCCGACAGTGTTATATGAGTGCAATGCTAAATCAGTGGAGTACTTAAGTAGAGTTTTAAGCTTTATGATGAGAGGCAGGTCATTAGTGGTTAAGACACATCTTAACCACAACCACAACATTTCTGGTCTGATTCCAGCCTGAGACCTTCTCCTGTCTGTATCTACACTATACTACCACTATGTAATAAAGGGGAAATGCCCAAAAACTCCAGGTTCAAGCTACAGACGCTGAGAATGAACCCACAAATGTGCAGTTATTTAAATAAAGGTATCCGCCAAAGGGCAGAAACTAAAATAGCTAAAACATGAAACATTTTCTTCAGCTAGTACAGTTGAAGATTGTGCATCCCATGTTAATTTTTAAAAGACCAGACTCAGTAGGATCTTCCCATTGATTTTAGCTATTTGTGACAAGTGTATATCAGGTTAGGGGACTCATCTTTTCTGGGCATGCCCTTAAGTTAAAAAAATTTTAGAAAATATTACATTTACTAAATATATATAAACTTTTTTTGTTGTTGTATTTGCTGTGTTGCATGTATTTAGCAGCTGCTGCAGCTGCTAGAGGGAGTGACATGTGAAATTATGCACGTCATTCTTTCCATTTGAGGACAGGACTGTCAAAATAACATGGTGCAATGTGGGAGGTCGATCATTTTCAAGGTCACATCAATCAGATTTATGCAAATATCATGTACCTGAAGAAAGGTGTTTTATTGACATGTTACAAGGAACAACTATTGTCTTAAAGGTACAGTTTTTACAATATTTTGCCTTGAAGCTTTGCTTCATTACATCCTGCTGGTGCAGATGTTATCTACAGAGTTTTCTTCATCCATTGCTGGATGGTTGAAATCTGAGACAACCTTTTACAGTTTGTCACTTCATCTGTCTCAAAACAGCTATGTTTAAATGCACCCAAGAAGCATTCAAGACGGACTGAAATCCGATTGCTCAAGAGACTCATTCTGCTGAAAAGGTGTAAATGCATCCGTCTCTCCAAGACTCATATGTAATCTTTACTCCTCTCGTAGTGTAACTACGTCAGTGGAGTAGTCTGTGGACTACACTCACTATCTAATTGTCTCAATACGTCCATGGTGTGTCTCATTTATGTGAAAATGGCAGCGTTAGCCCTTCTGTTGATTGTATGATCCGTGAGGGTGAGAGAGCAGTGCGAGGACGATAAAACTTTTGTTTCGCTCGTAGTTGTGAGCTAATGCTAGCTAAACTGTTATTGTTGTAGCTGAAGTTCTTCTTCTGGCATTTTGGCAATTACAGAGCAGCTTCAGGTGCATCACCACCTCCTTCTGGACTGAAGGAGGGCCGACCCTGATTTACATGTATGTGTAAAAGTGTAAGTGTAAATGATTTTATACAAGACACTTGAAATGACAAGTGTAAACGGGGCCTGATAAAGATCCAGTGTGACGCAGCTTTAATTTCTGTGTTGGATGAAAGTGGAGCAGTTAATTCTAATGTTGGATGGTACAGTAGCTGCTCTGTAACAGTCTCTGTGGTTTTGGGTGAGACAGTTTGTGACTTACTGTGAGCATTAGCGGGGTTATGAACTTGCCGTCGAGTACAATATCTGGGCTGCAGGAATTTAAACCGAGGCGTCGCGTTATGAGCCCTTTGCACTTGACTTGAATGTCACATCTCGTCAGGCTCATGATGCAAAAATGTACCACTGACAGGTGAGATCGACTGCAGACTGAGGAGAATATGGAGAGTCCATTAAAAATCTTTGCCAACACAGAACTAAAATTACCCGCTCCATAATTGCTTTTAATTTTCTGCTGTCAATCACTCCATTAGAGGCGGCTTCCTCACATTCAGAACCCCCCCCCCCGTTACTTTACATCCTCGTCTCTACAACAAATGTCCTCATTCAACGAATAGGATTCTCCACACAAGGAGTCGACTGTCTTGTCTTCAGGCTCCTGTGTTGCTTAATGAATCGTGCATTGAGGCTCGATAAGGGGCCGACACGAACCATCTCACACCCCCTGGTCTGAAAATGCCCTGCTTTTGTGTGTGCCAGAAACCCACTTCGACATACCGCAGGGTGTAAGGACCGGGGGGTGGGGGTGGGGGTGGGAGGCGGTGTGTCATGGGTGCTGACTTCTTGCAGAGTTTCTGCCAAGATGCCCCACAGGGGAACTTTTTTTGTGTGTCTTGGCTTTGAAGAATTTGAGTTATTTGATAACTATCTATGCCTATCTATGCAGGCATAGATAGAAATCAGTGAGGAGTGTCAGTGATTTACTGCCATGATGGAAATATTTCCAAGTCTGTAATACTGTGAGATTTAAACCATATTACATATATTTTAGTGCAGATTTGATACTTTGTACTATCTCTGTAGTACTCCAGACTTAAGACAACAGGTGGCAGCATTACACCTTTATTTTTCTGGCTTTTACACTGTATTGAAAACTTCTTATATCCACTGTATGAGTTCTGCAGGAACCAAGAAATACAGCTTTTAGCTCAACCAACACGGCAGTTTTGAGTTTACAAAGTACACTTTGTAAAGTAATTATCGGTACTTTTTTAACTCCATAGAAAGAGCATAAACACAATGACCAAAGCTGGAGTTTTCAGGGTTCAGGTACAGGTTCTTGCAAGTTTTCCATGCTTGTTTATGTACCATTTTCATTTTTGTGCTTCGTTTATGTCTGAAAATTATTAATAAATAATATTTTTTTAAAAGAGCAGAGGAGCAGTCTAAGCATTTTTTGTCTCAGATTTTGTCTCCACACAGCCAAAAGTTGTTGCAAAAAAACCCCCAAAAAACACCTTTAACCATAGTTTACTGTGTATAAGGCCATTTGCAATGCTCGGAAAGTGCTTTGGTGAATAAACCAAAGGTAGTAAATGCATGTAATTATTAGTACTTATTTGACTCCATAATGAGAGCATAAACACAAAGACCAAAACTGTTTTTTGCAAACAGTGATACAAAAAAACTCAGCCTTCCTGTGAAAGGAAAAAGTGCAAATAGGAATCAATATATATATATTGATTCCTATTTGCACTTTTTCCTTTCATTTCTCATTGAAACCAGTGATCAGTACAGTAACTTGTATTAGATCTGACCCCTGCAGACTCTGTGCTGCTGCCATCTGCTGGTTCATGGATGTACATGCCACCTGAACATTACACCCAAATGTGATTGTTGACCATCTCATTCAAAGACGTTCCAGTTCATCCTAAAGGTGAACTGTGAAAACCATTTCTTTATGGAGCCGGCACTGTCATGCTGTTTCCCCCTGTTTCCAGTGTTAATGCTAAGCTAAGTTAGCCAGCTGCTGGCAGTAGCTGTTTACAGACATGAGAGTGATATTAAACTTCTCATCTAACTCTCAGCAAGAAAACAAATTAGCATATTTCCCCAAATGTCAAACTTGTCTTTCAAGATGTCCCTTGATTAGAGCTAAGGAGCCCAAACCATAAAAAACACTGCTTAGACCAGAAATACAGGATTGATTGTGAATGAAGTTTTACTTAGTTTTAAGTCTTAACAATGAGTGACTTTGTCTTACAGTGGTGCAGGATATTTGTTTAAGAGAGAGCGAGAGGTAAAAGGGGAGAGGGAGTAAGTTGCAGCTGTGCTAAATTACCAGAGTGTCTCCCTAACCTCAACTAATCGCCATGGCAACGAGATTCCTCCAGAGCTGTAAGGGGACTTGTCAGGGAAGTGTGTGTGTTACTTGAACAATCGCTTTAAAGAGTTTTGTGCTCTTCATATTTGGGATTCTGTCTCAGTCCGACACAGTGAGGAAGAGGAGGTACAGAGCTCATACCTGTCACCAGGATATAATCAGACTGTGATCGGTTGCATTTCCATCTTTACAACTGCTGCACATGGACCACCAACTTAAAGGTTAACGTACTTTTAGAGCCATTTATCAACAGTTTTTGTCACAATTTGCCTCATTAACCTCCCCCACTCTTCTTCTCATCTACAATCCTTTAGCTAATAAATAGAAACAATCCAGGATAACTGGAGCAAGTGTGTGTTGGTGTGTGTGTGTGTGTGTCTGTTTCTTAGGCCCAGCAGCTTCATCGTCTCTCTGTTTAATTGGTGTATCGTGTTTCTGTCTCACCGTACTTGTTTCCCAGAGAGACGCCCCACAGTTCACACGCTCAGATGTGTGCTCTTTCTCCATAAAACACTGGTGAGGAAACACACATGCTCATGTTGATGGTGGCATGGCCCAAACACAACAAAGAGCTCAATAATTAGACAGTGAGCTCATGTTTTCTGGTACTTTTATGTCAATATTATTTCTTGAAAGCCAACATGGGGCTGTTTTGTCAGAACCTCTATCTGTTATTATTAAGTCATGGAAAATACTGGGCTCCTGCAATGTCATGAAATAGTCAGAGAAGCATGAAATTTGTGAGGAAGGATCCCGAAACAAAGGCAAAACTAAAGAAATTAAATGTAAGGGTATTAATTTGATACATATGATCTATAGATACGATTAGATAAGGTATATTGTTACCTGAGGGGAAATCTGCATAAGACAGATAAAGAACTATTTAAATTAAATTAATTAAAAATAAAATAAGAGATTTAAGAAACTAGAGCCATATACAATATATTCATTACAATACTACTTGAACTGTGCAAATATTAGCCATGATGTGTGTGCTATATAGTATAAGTATTTATATGACTAATAAGTGCAATATACAGAATAATATGATAATGTTATAATTATAATGAATAACATTAGAAAAAGTTTCTAAGCTCTTGCCTGAGCCCAAGATGGATATTATTTTCTTATTCCTTTTCTTAGCCAAGAGTTAGATGAGAAAATCGACACCACTCTTATGTCTGCACGCTAAACATGAAGCTACAGCTTACAGGTGGTTAGCGTAGCTTAGCACAAAGACGGGAAACGGGGAAACGGCTAGCCTGGCTCTGTCCAAATGTAACAAAATCTGCCCACTAATCTGCATGTTCAGAGGATGCACATTTTCTGGGGGTTACTGAAAGGCATTCTGGGAGATTTAAGCACTCAGTAGAAGAGGCAGGTTAGGGGTAACGTGGAAAAATGCAGTAAATGTCACAAACTGATTATGTTTGACTGTTTTAAGGAGGAAGTATTTTCATTCCCACAGAGCTTTAAAGTGCAGCTGTACTACTGGAATGTATTGTATATAGCTGCATATGTATATGTGAGTGTGCATAATGCTTCATAATGGAAAGCACCAGGTGCCTTCATAAACTGACATTCACTAACTCACTGAAGCATAATGCTGTGGTGTGTTTACTTACCCTACTCGTGGACCTGTGCAGGTCAGAGCAGCTGTCAGCTGATAGTGATGAAAAGTGTAGGAAACACGGGGGTAGGGGGGGGGTTCACATGTATGTGGGAGAGTCTGCAGGGCATATATGGTTATATATTGACTGTGTTGAACATGAACACACCATCTGGGAAGATCTGTGTGTTCAGGTCTCACCTGAGTTTTAATATACAAAGTCCAGATATCTGTAAAAATCTTTCTTCAAGGAAATTTTATAAACTACCAATTTTTGACATTTCTGGTGCTTTTTATTCTTCTGCTGTGAAGAAAGGAAAAAAATGCACTCCTGGCACAAGCAGCACAGGCAAAAAACGGAAAACAAACCAGACAGGAAGTCTGTAATTACTTTAGGTAATTACTGCAAGACTGAGACATATAAGCTTTTGTTTTATTATTTTTCAGTGAGTTTTCCCTGCTTTCTGGTGTACCGTGTTTATTTCCATGCTTTGTTTTTGAATGAAAATACCGCTCTTGTGCTGTCAGAATATATTTAAGGCTCATTGTTTTCAGATTTTGCCAATTTTCACCCAATAATGTCCACATTTAGCTAAGCAGTAAGCTAAGTAGAGCAGATCAGTTAAGATCATTTTCAAATGGATTTTGGGCAGTTTTGTCCCATGCATCCAAAAGTGGAGAACACACTGTTTTTCATGTGTTCACCATAGTTTATAATAACCAAGGTCCCTTGGCAGATATGGAGCAACATTAACATTCATTTGGAGTCATGTTAGTGTCCACCTGACAAATGTAATTCCACCAATGTCACCAAATGTGCTGAAATCCTGTTACAATACATAGAAAAGGGCATTTCAGACATGCATTTGAGCAGCCTCTCCGTTGCTGATATGTCCCAGATAATAGGAAGATAATCAACTTAACTCTGTATAAAGACAAGTTAAGTGTAAAGCATTAACGGGTCAAGATTCACTTGATCAAATCGTTAAGAGGCTTTGAAGAAAAGCTGATGCGCTGACATTCATTGCATTATTTTGTCTTTGTAGACCTCTGAGCCAAGACACTTAATCGCATTTTCACTATCTCTGACAGCTGGCTTTCACACACTCCCCAAAGCATCCAATCTGTTCCTCAAACTGAAGAATGAGCTGCTCTTTTCACTCAGTCCTGTTCAGAGTCCGGCAGAATGCGTTAAGCATGCATGCTGACAGCAGTAGCGGTGTTGTATGAATGCACAAATGATCAAGATGTGGCAGTTTCTAAACCTCCAAATGTCATGCAGCGTGGGTGTGGGAGGTCTGAGGGCTGGAATGTGTAACAGCTGGATGTCCTAGCTTGGCAGATGAGGCGGGTAGCTGGATGATGGGGGTACACAGGGCCATGTGGAGTAGGAGGCGGCCTGGGAGAAGAGGGGTATGCTGCTGGGAGGATCCTTCCCTTCTATCGCCCATCTGTGAGAACCTGGAAGTGGTACATTTTCCAAGGATTTTCTCCGATGAGGCAATGGAGTCGGTCCCCCGGGAGTGGAGCTTAAGACATCGATCCAATTAGATACGCCCTCCCTGGCTGGCTCACTTTCTCAGCTGCTGTCTATCAGTCATCCTCACACTCCCTCATATATACATCACAAAGTACCAGAAATTTGAGTTTGCCGTACTTGTGACTGTTTTGGCTTTTCCACTCTTTAAACAATGATTCTGACCGACGTGTCAGGATTGTGTAACTGAACACCACTTTTTTTCCAAAGCCCTCTTTTCCTTTTTGTTGTTGTTTGAAACAGCAAATGAAACCATTTCTCTTCAGCTGCAGGTCATTTCTTGGTGTCAGTCTCAACATTAGTAGCTGATATCTGAACCTTGTCCCAGGTAAATTTTAGTGGCCTGAACATGTAAAACAATACAGTATTTCACGAGAAATATGCAAAGATGAGAAAGAAGTCCAAATAATAATTTTGTGTGTTTCCTACCCTGATATTCATCTGGTGGTCCCTTAGATTGTTCTCGTGACCTCTTGGGGGGTCCTGACCCCTAGGTTGGGAACCGCAGCTCTACCTTTCCCACTCACTTTATTCCAAATGACAAATTGCGTTGCTTGCACATTCGTCATCTTGTAGTCGAAAACAGCAGTGACACTGCTGCAGGAAAACAGTGGTGAGTTGGAAAATAATTATTTGAAAGAAAAGGACTGTTCTCTCTCACAGGCTGCATCAGTGATTTATTTTAAACTTGAAGACTTTGGGAAACTGGTTTTCCGAGGGTTTGTTCTCATGCCAGATCAGATTTTTATAGACTGATCTGACATGGGAACAACTATTTAAAATTGGCTAAACTGATTTTATTGTTTTCTTGTGATTTTTGAACTTTTGAAAGAGCCAGGCTAGCTGTTTCCCCTAACTTCCAGTCTTTATGCTAAGCTAAGCTAATTGCTTCCTGGCTTGTAATGCACAGGTATGAGTGTGGTATCGATCTTCTCGTCTAACTCTCGGCAAGAAAGCGAATATCTCGAACTGTTCCTTTAAGTGACAGGTGCATTAAACTCCTCTGATGTGAAATTGCTAGTACACTTAGAGAGTGAAGTGTATGTGTGAAAGGAGCTCACGACTACATTCTTTGCCTTTTAAGAGCAATAAGTCCTTACCCACTGGCTGATCTAGTGTTGATACAACATCCTGCTGAAAAAGCCAAAATTAGCCACTGTTTATGTGCTTGTGTATCACTGCTACCTATGTTGATTTTTTTACAATAAAATCCTACAGTAAACGTCTTACTGTTTCTTGAGTACTTAGTATTTTGCTCTTCTGAACTTGAGATTCTTGCCCATTTCGATGCGCATGACAACTTCGAATTTAGAAACTGAGCACAATGTGAACTAAACATGTTTATTATGGCCTGTATATGTATCTAAAAACTCCATCTTTTACTGATGTTATTTCTGGTGTGTCATTGTGGTAACATGAACGCTGGCATGCTTTTTCTTCATGCTGAAGGAAAGGTCTTAGGAGACACACTCATCAACTCACACAAGGGAGGAGTTTTATTGTTTGCTGGGGCAACTCTGAGTAACCAATGACTTCCATCATCAGTGCAGCGAGCCTGCCTCCACACTTTGGGTCTCCTCCTGTCCATGTAAGTGCTTTTTCATGAGTTTGCAGCAGCCATGCACTGGGAGATCTAGAGGGAGGGTCTCTGAGAGTGAGCAGAGTTTTTATGTCTCTGTTTTCATCCAGTGGATGCTCAGTGGCCCTTGAACAGCTTGGATTTAACTGCTGACCGGCTAACAGGTGGCGCTTGGGGAAACAGTGAGAGCACTGTGTGGAAGGCTGCTGCACACTGAGACACTTGGAGGACCGTTGCAGGAGCCAGGAGCATGTTAGGGATCCAGACGTGGTTTCTCGTCCTGGTTGTCTGTGCTGGGAGCTTGGAGGCCTGGTGGTGGTTAAATCAAGAAACCATCACAGAGACCCCAACTGAGACAACGCCAGCAGGAACGACAGGACCCACCACGACAGCCAATGCCACAGAGAAGAAGGAAGGGGAGGAGGATGATGACTTATCCGGGGTTGGGGAAGAAATCATCAACGTGGCCACAGGAATCCGTAAGTTTGTCGAGGCGTGGAACGTGACCCCGACCAGCAGGACTACTAACGGAGGCCTGACAGAGAAGGTGGAGAGCGCTAACCCTAACATGACGGGTAATACAAACAGGTTCAGAGGGGAGAGGGTGGAGGAGGAGTTTGGGATCGGGTTAGGAGGTGGGTCTGGGTCAGGATCAGGGGCTGATCTTGGGTCAGATGTAGAATTAGTGACAGTCTTGAAAGGTGATAAAGACCTGCCTAGCAATTTAACCAAGATTATAGGTGATGTTTCTAAAATCAATGGGACTGTTGAGGGTGTTTTGAATTCCACACTACCCCCCCCTGATAGTCGCATCAATGGTTCTGACCCACCTTGTCTTCCTGTGCCTTCTGATTGGTCCATTTGTTCTGGCAAACAGCCAAAACTTTTCACGCTGCCCAACTTTTTCAACCACACATCTGTGGAGGAGGTGGGGGCGGTGCTACAGGAGTGGGTGTGGCTCACAAGGGCGGGGTGTCACCACAGCACAGAGTGGTTCCTCTGCCTCCTGCTGGTGCCCAGGTGCCCTTCACCGGCCGCGCCCCTGCACCTGCCCTGTCGCAGCTTCTGCCAGGTGCTGCAGGACAGCTGCTGGGCGTCTCTGGAAAACGGGCATCTCCCGGTGGAGTGTCGCCTCCTGCCTGAAAGTGAGCAGGAGCCCGGGCGTCCTGCGTGCGTGTCAGTTAGTAACTGGAAAGGTAACCCCAGCGGGTCAGAATGTATCCTGTTTGGAGATACATTTTGAATCCGATGTCAACTCACGTTTTGTCGATGTTTAAGCGTTAGTCTGTGTGTGTTTTCTTTGGTAACACTCGTGTCCAAGCACATTATTTCTGTTTTGGATATCTTTGCCCATCAAACAATTGATTTAGCATGTTTTAGCCATTTTTTTATGCAATCTCAAGTACTTTACATTACAGCTGACCATTTTTCAAACCATGTTGTAGTGCTTTTAAATATTTGAATTGCAGTTTTTCAAAATCAACCTGCAGGGACTCAAATTAGGAGCACTGCACTTATTTTACATCGTCAGACTCACGAAGGCTCAAAATCGATGCAGCAGAACCAGAGTCTTGTTTAATCCCCACATTCTCATTCCTTGTCAAAACCTGGCGCCTACATTACCCACAATTCAACTCTACTGCTGACAGATCAGTTACAGATTTGGATGTGTTATACAAGTAGCAGCTAATGTAGCGTGGAGCCTCTAGCCTGCAGCAGAGATGAGGAGTGACCTACAGAGGTCTGGTCAGCTCCCTTCTTTCTAACTCCACAATGCCAGATATTTTTCATTTTCAAACTTGTAGTCTTCTGCCCCAACTGACGCCGACTCAAGTGACATCACTTGAGGACATTTATCAGATTTCGTGCAGCTCCTTCCGGAGCCACAAAAGACTTCATACAACTTTTCTCACATATGCAGTCGCACTCTCCAAGACCTGTAAACACACTTTTGATGTGTAAAATCAGTGGAGTTCCCCTTTAAGTCATCCATCATAATGAACATCATGTCTGCTTTTATTGCAGATTGATTTGAATTGCATGCAACAATAAGTTAACAGGCAAAAATAAAAGTAGACATGATGTTTACTGTGATGAATGCTCTAACTCAGGCATGTTTCAACATACTGACGTCAGTGGATGAATTACACTAATTGATGCCTGGAAGGTGAAAAATGGTAAGTGCCTATAATGTAAAGTACAAAACAATCTGCAATTAATGGGTTAAAACATGCAAAACCAGCAGTATAGTCATCACAATCGTTGTTGCTACTATTGTAGTGTCACTTTCTGTCCACTGCACATGACCAAAGGAGGTTGTTTAGCATGAACGCATGACGCAACACCTGAGTTCACGCCACTGTCCCAGGCTGCATGCCACCTCCGTGTGATTGTCTTGTCAACTGCACAGTGCAGAACTGCATCCTCATTTTTGTGCGTTTTTGTGTCAGCAATGGTCAGCAAGAGCAACGTTACAGGTTCTTTGAAAATAGTTGCAGCCTTTTTCTTAGTTTCAACTTTTGTTTCTGTTGTATTTGAACAAAGGTTGTGTTCGGTTATTGTAAAGTTCAAACTAAAATGAGAAAAATATAAATGCATAACAAAATATTCCACTTTTTATATGATCATCAGTCCATGCTGGTTGCATCAAACACATATAAACACACTTTCTACATTGAGTCAAGGCTTTGTCCATTTATATTAAAAAAAACATATGATATACACCGTTCAGAAGCCTTTCCCGGAGTATAAACCCTCAAGGCAGGAAATGCTCCAGAGGCCCTATCCAGCCTTTTAGTGGCTTCATGAATTGTGCAGTGTGGAGTCTTCATCAGGGGAGGATTGCTGCTGTATAGACTCTTCTTTCAGGGGTTAACAGTATGAACTTTACATAAAACCATCTGTATCATATGTTTTCCCACAGGAATATTTAATGTAAATGTTCCCGCTTTAAGTGGCAGATAGTTTTGTTATTTTCCATGTGCCACAAGTAGGGTTCTTGTTTGGATAATCTTTAAACTCAGACATAAACCATACTTAAAGCTAAAATTTGGAAAGATGTAAAACACAGATAAGTGTGTTGAATGGTACTCTGTTTGACTCCTACATCTACAGTCCTTTATGTGGAGGAGAATTTAGTTTTTCCCTGAATTATTATTATCAAATTATCATAAAAGTGGCGTCCTAATTGGACCTTTCTTACATTACGCAGCTGCACTTGCAGTACAGGATATGAAATGGCCGTTAGACTGTTTTTATTGGGTGTGAATTTGCAAACACCCGCATTGGCTACCTCATTCATTAACGCATGCAAAAAGGAAAAGAAAGAGGGAGAAATTGGACATTTAAGCTAATTATTTCTCAGCAGACATGGACTACAACAATCTAATGTCTCTCACTTGGTTGTAAGGACATTAGTATTAGTTCTATGTATTGCATATAATTGTTATTGATTCAGGTTTTTGTAATAATTGTCTTTATACTCTATTCTCATGGTTGGACAAGAGAATTGGTGGTTTCCTACTTGTAGGATGGACTCTATTGCTCCCATCACATCCTACTCTTGCATGCCGGTCACGCATTTCTGTCCAGTGTTATCTACTTGTCATCATATTTCACAATTTCTGATCAGCTGCAGCGTGGAATTTTGTATGGATTTAGAGGCGAGTGGTGTTTTAGCTTCCAGACTCACAGAGACGGGAAACAACTGGGCCATCTGTGGTGGGGAGGACGGGCTGCGGATGGCATTTATGATACCGGCTGTGGGTGGGAAAGTGGTCTGCTCTGAAAAGAAAGAGTGTGGTGATTGTGTGCTCGGTTTGGGAGAAAGGGCAACGGTGTCACGCTGGGTAACAAGAGAGCCTTGTGGCAGGGATGAGATGGGGCAGCTCAGTCTCTGCCACAGGTCAGAGGGCACAGCCAGTCGCCTACCCTCTCAAACCACCAACACTTGATGGGTGGTAATTAAGTGTTTCACAGTCAGTGCACAGTATTGTTCAAAACCAGTTTAATCGTTTTAAGCTGCATATTGGGCCAATTTACAGTCCTTCCCGATTGCCTGAAATTAGCTTTATTTCAGTTAGTGGTGAACTGGTTGTGGCTCTTGCAGCCATAGCAACAGCATAGCAACAGCATGATGATGTCTTCTGTGGCTGTGGAGGAGAAAATATCTCTGGTGGTACCTGTTGCAACTGACATTTCTCCACACTGCCCAAATCCTTCACACAGCAACAGGATTTTATTTGGAGTGCAGCCAAGAAACCAGACTATTTCAAATCTTGGGGAAAAAAAAACAAAACCCCGGCAGATGTCATCCCCCCCCCCATCAGTGAACTTGCTCTCAGCTCTCGGCTTATTCAAACATGGATTAAGGACCTGGGAGGAGAGGGAGACTGTAGACTGTCACAGCTGTGTCGCCCCCCGTTTGAAGTGATAACTGATGCCACTCGGCTTCTCCGATGTGTGAAGTCCAGTTGGTTTCGGTCCCAAGAGGGTGGAACCACAGCTGTGGTTTAATTGGCAGTGGGGGACACTTGTTGGCTGTGTGAATTGAATGTCTCTCATTCCCTAAAGAGACAATCAGGACTTAGGGGCTAAACATTTTTGTTCCTTGACTTGTATGAAGGTGGAAAAGCAGGCTGCAAATACCTCAGCTTCCATATAGTGCATCATTAGACATTAAATTAGTTTGTTATTGCAGTGCTTACTTTTCAGGGCTGCAGCTTTCAGATGGAGGTACAGTAAGCTCTGGTTGAGGCATTCTTTGATAATGGTGTAATGTTCTTTAACCTTTTGCCTGCAACAAACTAAAAGTACCAAGATTGCTCACACAGAATAGAAGCCCGGCATGTTTTTGTGTAATTATAGATGAGGAATGAGTTGGTTCAGACATGCAGACATTTTAGGCTGCAATGGCCCTGAGAGAGAAGTTAGTTTCTGTAATTGAAGGCTTTTATTTCCAAAAAATGCAACACTGATACATACAGCAATCCAATACTTAGCTTTGCCTGTAGTTAATCAGCAATTCCTATGCCATAAGCTGTAAGATGTTTTGAAAGGAATACTTGCTTGTACAGATATGGAACTGCCAATTTGGAGATAAAATGTCAGTTTGGCAGTACAGTACATAGCGAAGCTTGAGCTGTTCATACTTTGAGCCACACAAAAAGTCATGCAGCTTTGTTTTGTTGCTGTCTGGATGGAGTTATATCCCTTTGCACGATGCCTCTGCAAGTATTTCATCAAGTTTTTGGTGCTGAAAATTCAATGCCTCTTATGTAAAACACTCTTTGCACACTATATTCTGTGGTTTTGACTGTAGGAAGCTGATTTGCTTGTGTGATATAGTGGCGTGGCCACTTGATGTGTTTCTACTCCACTTTCCAGGTTGCACAGTGTGGCCATACAAGTATTTACATGCAACCCTGTCTCCTTGAAATGACTTTCATATGCAGCTAATTTTGTTTTGTTTGATTATGGTTTTTTAAATCAACACAATAAAGAAATGTTTAATGTGTAATTAACATAATCTGGTAAATTGCATCACTAAAATGTTCACTGACAATGCATTTCATTTGTTTTCCGCCAAAGTATCAGATTTAGCAAAAATCACTGGCAGCACTTGATCACAGTTAGTGAATGACAGTGCTCTGGTTTAATACAGAAAAAGTCTGCAGTGGCTTTGAGCTAAAGACAGCATGTTTACTTTATTAACATGTAACTGAAACCATGATCTTTCCCTAACCTTAACCAGAGCACATCTGTTGCACATCCTAAACATAACCCACACGCAGGACTCTGCATGCGAGTCCCACCATCCACCCCGAATACCTCCTTACGACACATAAATGTAGCGCTTCATTTGACTTGACGGAAACGTTGCCTGTGAATGTTTCTTCATCCCTATCAGAAATGGTGGAATGAAACATCAAACCAGTCAATCTGTCCCTGATAAGTATATGTTTTTTTGGGCCAATAGAAACTTGGCCCAAAAACTTGAAGGGATGCAAAATCTAGCCTAACAAGAAACTGCAAGTTTTTTTATGCCTCTTCTCTTTATGTTTCTTAACCTTTTTCTTACCCCTGGGGAGGCACTTCACACTCCCAAACTCCTGGAGGAGTCCATCAGTCCCACAGTGACATTTCAGCCTGTTTTAACTGGCATGTCGGGTCCGTGCAGGCTTTTGGGACTGAGTCCGTCTCTGTGCTTCATCCTATTAGAGTCCCTCATGGTCCACTTTCCCATGGACATCTGACGCGCATTTCCTTCCTCTGCGTCCATCTGTCTCTCTGTTTGTGCCTCTCTTCGCTGGCAATATCTTTTTTTTTCTCCACACAGTAAAACAGGCATTGAATGTCTCTGGGGTTAAATGTTGGAAAATCCTCTGTAACAGAATACATGAAGTCATTTTTTTTTTTTTTTTACTTGCCGATGCCTTCAGGGCTGTGAAACATTACTGTATGTTGTTCTTCCATACAATGGGTCCTGTTAGCATGAAAACAGAGAGGAGAGAGAAGCAGGGCAAGAAGCCATAAGCAGACATCCGGGTTAACATGATTTTTTTCGGAGGCGAAGGTCTCATGTTCGGGTGTCATGCCAGCTTCCATCTGTCCCCCGGAGAACAGCCAAGTCAAAGAAACAGCTGATCACTGACTTGAAGGAAGCTTTTCATGGTTGGTGTGGGTGGTAGAATAGTCAGTCATATTCTTAAGCTTAATACTCTATTGTCTAAAATATCATTGTATGCTATAGCATTAAGATTTGGCCCTAATTGGAAGTAATTAGGTAAATAATTGGAAGGGCCTGGTCCAAATCATGAAAAATAAGCCCAGACCAAAAGTACAAATGTGTCAAAATACTCACACATAGATGTGTCCATGTCACTGTGATGTTTCTAGCTACATTTTAAGAATAACAATATGTAAGTAAGATTGGGTAGGTGCCAATAATCGCATCAGGGATGAAGCTTACAGGAAAAGTTCCGCTCCAACCAAAGCTCTCCCACTAAACAGGCCATTTAGCAGCAGTTAAGGCTCTATTCTTTCATGCCGGCAACATTGTGGTTACAAAACTATTACATGACAATTACACACATTTTTCTAATTTCTTTATCAGAGTTGAAATCTCTGTCTCAGACTCTGAATTTATTTGTTTTTCCTGTGGACCAAAATGCAAAGCAAGCATGGGACATGAACCAGTGCTTCTCAACCCCCACAAGCAGGGTCACGAGATAATTAACAGGACAGGATGTTACGTGGGGAGTTAGGAAGGGGACCCAAACGCAGACAGTTTCAACCATTTATTAGAAGCTTTCTTGCTGGAACACATCCGGCATCAGGCACGCAACAAAGAACACCATGTAACATAGAACAATGAACCGACAAAAACCAAAGGACAGAGGCTGGTATAAGTACTGACAAGACTAACGAGGAAACCAGGGGCAGGTGGGTAATGGGAAACAGGTGAAGGTAATCAAGACAGAGACATGAGGGCAGGAACTCGGAGGAAGCAAGAGACATGACTTAAAAATAAGACTCGAAACTAATCACCGATATAAACAAAACTAAACCAAGTCCATGGATCGTGACACAGGAACCAAAAACCAGCCAACAAAAAAACCCCAACATATTTCTGCTATACAAAATTCAGTTTATTTTGTCACACTTTCCTGTAATCACCATTTTTCTAGCAGATGTAATTATTTAATAATAATAATAATTATTATTATTTAATAATAATTGCAGATTTGACCTCTTCAGGGATCTAAAAATAAATGAGATCCAGAAAAAGTCCTCTCCTGGTAATCATCTCGCTTGCTTTGCATTTTGGTTCACAGGAAAAACATGAATAAATTCAGAGCCTGAGACTCAGATTTCAACTCTGATAAAGATATTAGAAAAGTGTGTGTAATTGTTATATAATGCTCTTGTTACTGGTATGAAAGAATAGCTGGCAGACATTGTTCTTGTTCATGGGAGCCTTAACTGGTACTGGCCGAATGGGCTGTTTAGTGGGAGAGCTGTGGTTGGACTGAACAGCTTCCAGAAGTGATACAGGACCTGACTTCATGTTCAGTAAACCGTCCTTGAATAAAAACAAATTCCCAGGCAGGCGCAGAGGAGGAAATCTCCTTATTGTCATTTATCATTTCAAAAATGGAATGCTACATGCATAATTTGACCCACCTGATTTGTGCAACAGCTGCAGCAGCTATGTCACTGTGAGATGAACCAATAGCAGGTGCCCTCAGTGGGAAGTTGACCACCCGGCGTGCCCTGCTCGAGCTCCAATTGGATGAAATTCCACAGGATCCAGGCTTAGCCGTAGCTGCCGTGCAGGTTCGACACCCACCACTCATGCAACAAGGACCGTATATGTGTGTGTGTATAAGTGTTTGTGTGTGAGAACATGTGTTTAGGATTACTCCCTGCCAGCGGTGGGTTAGTGGGTGCAGATGTGCTGAAAGTTACTGTGCACTTAGTCATGAGCTGGTTGTCCACGCCACAGTGTTGGTCCACGTAATGTGACTTTCCTCTTTGCAGGTAGAAGGTGTGCAAAACACTCTTGAGACACAGTTAACAGCCAAAGTGATGATGCTATATTCAGTTGAAACACCAATTTGACCTTTTAAAGCAAATGTAAGGGTGAAAAATGTCATTCAGTCATGCGTTTTGATGATTGCTAATAGTAAACAGCATTACAGTTTTCTGGCTAACCTGATATTTCTGCTGTTGTGAAATATGAACTCTATAAAAATGTTCTAACAGTTTTCATTAAGATTTAGAGGCCAACTAATCTGTTTTGACTAGTTGCTGCTTGGGTGATCGTATTGAAACGGGGACTGTAATAAACTAAAAAGTGAGAAAAGATGTCAATGCAGAATTAAAGCCAGTTTCATAGAAAGCATGCAAACAAAGAAAGTGTTTCATTTCAGCAGCAAATTGGTAAAGCTGGTCATCGTCAGAGTTACAGTTTTCTGTACTTAACAAGCTGTATTTGATACTTTCACATCATTTAGAAACCTTGGGAAACCCCCACGACCTCTGTGACCCTTTAATGCACAGATTGTACTTTTTAGCCATGAATCTGGGATGACAGGCCGCCCCCAGGAGAGCACTGAGTGTTATCTCTGAGTGTCCGCCAGGCCAAAACGCCTTCTCCCTTGTGGTGCCGATTTATTTATGAGAATGGTATCATCGGTCTCAAGGCTGCTGCTCTTTTCCTGTACTACCAGACTATTTGAATCTATGGGAACTGATATATCAGCAGTTTTTCCATTAATTTGAGTCCCCCCCAGTCTCACAGACATTGTAGCATAAAAATAGAAGCTGCAAACTGGAATCCAACATTAGTTTACTTGAGTATTTCCATTTTGTCTGCTACTTCTACTCATTTCAAGGGGAAATATTGCACTACATTTATCTGACTGCTAGATTTGACTTTGAACATTTAATCAGCTTATTAGTAACTAGCTAGTAGGAGCTAGTAGGAGCTTGAGAGAGAAGTTCAAACTTACTTTCTGCTTACTTTCTCAGCTCTGCACATTTTGCATGATTTTCAGGTTTGAAAAGTTATAGAAACTGTTAGACGCAGCCCCCTCCAATTCTGACGTCAGAAAGGTGTGTGGGGTGTGTGGGTGGGGGGTTCAGATACTGTTCAACGATGCGACAAGCTCTTTGTTTGAAGCACTCTTGACCCTTTAAATCCCACTGTACAGCCATCACTGCCTGGTCCCTTAAGATCTGTGGTTTGCTGTTTGACCTGGAGGGTCACTGTGGTTTAGTGTTTATTGTTCCTGAGGCACTTGTCATGCACTTTAACACGTTTTAACACATCCTAACCTGTAAAAAGAAGCGACTTCATTTTACCGCAATAAGAGACATATGATCTCTCATTCTTCTTCTCATAGACTGTTAAAGCATTCTGGATAGTTTGTCATCCAAAAGTTTTCCTTCCCAAAGAACTTGCGATTTGCTGATCATTTCTGTGCTTCAGACTGACTCTGTCTTCCAATCCATGCTGCCTTCAAGTGCAACTTTTCACACACATTTTAGTGATGTTTTGGGGGCAATAATAACAAAATATATTCTATATATTGAAAGTAGTTTTTTGGTGGCTGGTCGGTTTGTTCAAAAACTCTAGAAACTAGAAAAAGTTAAAGGTTACATCTCAGCAACTCGGGTTATTCAAAAAATGTGACTTTCCTAGCTCATATTTGCTACTATTTGTCATTCATGCACAGTTAATTTATGTGTTTACAGCTGTACTTGAAGGCAGTGCTTGTCTAATTTCTTTTTTTTAATTATGTCTTTCAACTTTCTGACTCTAAATCTTAATTTCCTGTCTCTCCCTTTCCTGCAGAGGAGAGCGGCGTCTCTTTGCTGCAGCTAATCGGAGACCCTCCGCCGGATGAGATCACCAGGGTCGACGGGCCGAGGGGGGAGACAGCCTACGTCTTCACCCCTGCGGCGGTGTCAGGCCAGCCTGCTCTGGCCCACGTCCCCAACCCTTTCTACCGCCATTTCTCCCTCCTCTTCCACATCAAGCCCTCCACTCCTGCCGCCTCCGTCCTCTTCTCCATCACCGACAAGAACCAGAAGCTCATGTACATCGGCATCAAGCTCAGCGCGGTGCAGTCCGGCCAACAGAGGGTGCGCTTCTTCTACACCGAGCCCGACTCTGATGCTTCGTATGAGGCGGCCAGCTTTAACGTGCCGAGCCTGGTGGACACCTGGACTCGCTTCTCGCTGTCTGTCTACGATGAGCAGGTGACTTTCTACCAGGGCTGCGACTCTGAGCCACAGGTGGTGAAGTTTGAGCGATCGCCGGATCCCATGGAGCTCGACGCGGGGGCGGGGATCTTTGTGGGTCAGGCAGGAGGAGCTGATGCCGACAAGTTCCAGGTAATGTTTGAGTATCAAATGAAGGTAGAAGTATGGTGTTGAACATTCAAGTGGACCCCAATACAAGAAGATTCAGCTGAGTCATATATTTGGGTCAGTACACAACACATTTATGGTACTTTAATCTTCATTTTCCAAATGGAGACTCATTTTCATTGGTCATAGTTCCATCCATAGATGGATACATATTTTCCTAAATTTGTTCAGCTGTCAGATATTGTCCCTGGTTTTTGAAAACGTCCAAACCATAGACTGTATATAACGATATATATCTTTATATACAGTCTATGGTCCAAACCTTCTCTTGCCAAGTGGAAGCTTTGTTGAGAGAAAGTAGGACTTGGTGGATGATTCTGATTCAAGGTACCTTTAAATCTTTCAAACTACATTCCAATTCACGGGCTCACGTTGTGACGTTTAATGGTGGACAACAAACAGTGAAGCAGGTGAACAGCTATTACACTCATATAATGTATATACATACACTCATATAATGTCCCTTTCTTTTAAATGCCCTGCAAACAAGCAATATGTTCAGACTGCTAAAAAGAACAAAAATGAATTTATACCGGGCTTCCTGTCTAGTTCATTGGTCTACACAATGTTTATTGACCTAGTAATAATCACTTGGCTTTATGATATTTCCCAACTTTATGAGCTGATGAGGACACCGGTTGTGTCTTCCAAATTTGGACAAAAGAAGGCTGCACTTCTCAGCTGCATTGGGAGGAGCCATTGTCAAACTTGTATGGTGTCTTCTGTCTTTAAAAACAGACTTTGGAGGATCCACGTTCAGAGTTGGAACATATTCAGCTATGAATATGATGAAAGTAACACATGCTTTTATATAAAATCTTCTTTTACTGACCTGCAAACTCTAGAATACATTCTAAAAAATGAGGCATTGTCTTTAGACCAACTTTAATGATTGATTTAATGATTTGATGTTTGCATTTGCTGAAGAAAATGATCACTTTCACAGACTATATCATTTGTGTTTTAGAGATACCGAAAGAAACCAATGTAATGCTTTTGTTTTAGCAGCTAGTATTTGGAAGAGAAGTCCATTGTAGAACCATAAACTCCAGTTTACCAGCAGAGGAAATGCTCAAGTGCTGAAGAGATGTTTGCTCATCACATGTCTGACTGAAATGAATGAAAAACAGCAATGAATCCTGCTCCAAATGTCACCCAGGGGACCTGGAAAAGTCAGAATAATACACTGTGTGCTGAAAGAGCAGGTGTGTGTGTATTTGGAATACTGTATGTGGAAGTCTGACCTCTTCGTTGGGTCAGGCCCCTCTTTAATATCTCCCTGTGGCACCTCACGGCAGATTTGTCTCTGGGTCGCAGGCAACGGGAAGGGCAGGCTTAACCTCATCCTTGTACATGTGTCTCACCTTTGACCTCCGACCTTTAGCTCGCACCCAGCGAGTGACCCAGGTGACCACATGTGGCGCTCACATGGCCTTTGAGGTGGGAAAGCGGAGAAGAAATGTATATGAGTCACGATAAAAGTTAAAACTCCAAATTTGTCCAAACACTTCTGCAATTCTGTCCTATTCTTAGCAGCATCTCTGGGCTTTTTCGGCCAAAATCATCCAGAAAAATACTTTTTCAAAGGCACAAACTGCACTCTAAGGTAGAATATCCTCACTTGTCAAGCATCATAAAGTCCACCTTGACTCCAAACTGTCTGTATCGTGTTAAAGAACCAGAATACAGCCCCTGGTAGAGGATTTAAGATCATTCGAAGACGCAGTGGCAAAGGCAGCTGACACAATATTCTGCTCTGCATGAGTCATTTCTCTCATATTTTCTATGTCTTTGGAGATTTCAGAGGAAGCTAATATCATGACTGATTGCAAACAATGAGTTTTGCCATCACGGTGAAAATAAAATGCATTCAGCATGCGTGTGTTTGTGTGTGTGTGTGTGTTTTAGGGTGAGATTGCAGAGCTGCGAGTGGTGGGAAACCCACGGGCAGCCGAGCGCTTGTGTGATGACGAGGACGACTCCGACGCTGTGAGTATTTGTTATATTTATATGTTATATATAATTTCAGTCAAAGCGCCTGAATGCTTTTGTGTGACATCCTTTCTCTGTCTGTCTCGCAGGCCTCCGGTGACTTTGGCAGCGGTGACGGCGACAGGAGACAGACAGGACACACTGTGAAGGTCAGTGTGTTTGTCTTTTCATTTCTGCACCGCCTACTGAACTTTGGGACTTCTGTCGAATAAATTAAAAATCTTCTCGATACAAATTCTTGCAGTTATTTGATATGAAAGTACATGAATGAAAATAGAGGTTAGTATGTTGCAGTGTTGAGGCAGGACAGTAGACGGCTCATAGCAGCTTAGATAAAATCCGTGGCGACTCACAGCTCCTTTACTCAGGTATAAATTAGCAGAATGGCTTCATACGTTCTGGTGATTTAATTTCCTGTTTAAGTCTTATTAACTGGTTGATGTGCTATTAAGAAGCCAAATGTTTGTATAGCTTTCGTCACAGATTAAAAACATCATAAACTACATGTATTGATCACTTACTGTACATCTCATCGCAGGAGGACACATAACATGAGACTTATGTCCATGAATCTATTGCCCCAGTGCATGCTGGGAGACTTCCCAACACACCTACCTCATGTAACTGCAATCACATGATCAGCCCCTCAGCCAGTCATACTGTATGAATGCTGATCATGGTTTCAACTCTCTTCTCGCTTTGCCATTATTTCAAAATAAGAGCACTATGTAATTCAAGATAACTTCATCTAGGATTGACAGATCAGTCCTCAAACTGTGTTCAAAGAACCAAATCAGCCAGACGAGAATTTACAGGATTATTTTAGCCTGATAGCAGCATGTTAGCCTGGATTGGTTAAGCCCAGAACAGGGCCCTGGGCTGCTGCATAAACCTTGGTGCAAATGCATGTAGCTTTTCAGTTAATTGTAGAACTCGTTACACGAAATTCAGATGAGTACAGCCTACTTTCGTGACAAAGACAGCGTTTGTGTTTCTAAATACTGTTTCAGAATCTCCGACACCTGACAAGAATACAACTGATGGATAATATGATGAAAATCAGCGAAAAATAAAGGCTATTTATAGTAGCTTCTGCCTTATGTCAAGTCCAAGATGCAGCTTGAGTTCACCTTGTTAAGAAATAACAATCACACTCAAATGTAGAAATAAATCAGTGAAACATCTGATATGAGGCATTAAAGTTTTTTTGCTTGCAGTGGCAGGGATGATGGCTGCAGATGTTGTAAACTAATCTGTTCTATTTCCAGACCACACCTGCTCCCTTCCGGCCAGTACCCGAACCCCCTCTGATGTTCTCACATGAAAACAGACTCAAAGAAACAGGTAAAAGCTGAGTGGAATCATTCAGGAGTGCAAATCTTTAAATCAGTGTGTGGCTGCCAAGACACTCAATGCAGTAAACATGCCGCAGAAAAAAAAAAAAGGTGTAATGGAAGTTTATAATCATACAGCAGCCACTGCCAAAGAAACGTCTTGTAGAACTGTGCTTTTATCCAGAAATATGTGCATAAGGGTGCTTGTCTGGACCTGAAAGTGTGCAGAGTTTTGCTGCAGGGTTTCAGCATGCTAGTGTGATTTGAAACTCTTTAGCTCCCTCAGGTGGATAGTTAAGGAAGTAGAGCATTTTTGGTTTCATACTGTTACTTGAGCATTGAATAAGTGGCTCATAAGGAGAAGGAAATTCACTTTTGCCTTTAAAATCTCCCCTAAAGAGGAACAAAACAGATTAAGACATTTGACAATCATACCGAGTGTTGCTCTGAAACTAGGACAAGTTTGTTCTTCCATCACCTCTTCCAAAAGATTCAGACAGGCATTAACGAGGCAACACATTCCCCGCTTTGCAAGCCAACACTTGCAGGCCTCATGCCTAAAGTTGTACATCTGTGTCGACTTTAGATGTCACGTATCGCCGGGCGTCGGTGGACCACAGCCGGCCTGGGTCGCCAGGCCCAAGAGGTGGGTTCACTGGGGGCAAAAGGATCGCGTCACGCCTTGCAGAAGTGCAGATTAAGATTAGGATTCTGTCCTAATCAACATGTGGCCATCCTATCACAGAATAGAATGAGCGCTGTGTCTCCGGCTGCTGTAGTTTCTCATTATTTTGGAGCGGGGCTGTGAGCATGTTGGTGTTCCTTTACAATCTGTGGTCCATCCAAATTATTCAACAGGAGTTGTTCTTCAAGAGGCTTCAGTTCAAGCAATCAAACTCTACATTTTTGACCCTCTTGGAGCTCCGGTTTCAC
The DNA here is from genome assembly GCA_002120245.1 of Maccullochella peelii. Taxonomy (NCBI): domain Eukaryota; kingdom Metazoa; phylum Chordata; class Actinopteri; order Centrarchiformes; family Percichthyidae; genus Maccullochella; species Maccullochella peelii. The sequence continues at coordinate 81,541 of LKNJ01001338.1, read as the reverse complement.
TGTGTGGCGCATGCACATTTTACAGGGATCCAACAAAGCTGTTCCAACCATTTATAAGTGGCAATCAAGCATGGGTGAATGTTTTTTTTCTATATATGAAAAATAAATATTACAAATCAGAACACTAGCTGTAAACAAAGGATTGAATTGATAAAATAAATCACTTTCATCACTTAATGCAAGCACAATCTTGGCATGTAGGTACAGGCCTTACTAAATGAATTTAATATGAATGCAAGAATCCATTAACAAATCCATGAAATATTAACCAAATGAAAAAGAATATGATTTTAACCCACAAGGTTTTTTCTTCGTTTAATTCTCAGTGATGGTTTGGAGGAAAAGGACTAGACGGAGGTGTGTTTATAACTCAGGAGTGGCAGTTTATGCAGGGAGTCGAGTGTGTGATTTCACAATTTGTGACTTAATGACATTTAAATCACACACAAATACAATACAAAACAACGAGGAACATGTCAATGTACATGTGCAATTGTACTTGATTGTTAATAGACAAAGTCAATGTAAGTTGACTGTAGAATACATGGAGAGGAATTGAGCAGCAGCGCCCTCTGCAGAACAGATTGATACACTGCCTCTACAGAGAGACAAAATGTGTCTATCAGCTCCACTAGGTGGTGTAGGACTACTGAGAGAAAAACCTTAAAGTGTCAGGACGACCAGAGTCCCTTTAGATCCACACAAACTCCAAACCATCTATTCTTTCATATTACGCCTTTCTTCCATTACAGACTTGCTTGGGTTTTGCTTTTGGTGCCTTTTTGCACTTTCTAATTGTAATCATTGCTGTTTGACCCTTTATTCTTTGTCACAAATAGGTACTTCTGCATTTTGGTGGTGGTACTGTGACCACTGGGTCAGTGTGACCCGATTTATGCACAGTCAGAGTAAAAATGAAGTGTGAAGTGTCCCATTACAAAAATAAAATATAAGATGTATGTATGTTTCATATTTTACAATACAGGTTACTGTGATTTTATAATTTTGTCTATTTATTTTCAGAAAATTGTATCTATATTTTATTCTCATTTGGCTAATTTAATTACTATCAAAAAGCTCATATAATGATATACAATTTCAAATGTGGCAATTACGGCAATCTTGTACTATTATTTTTTAAGTGTTTTACTTGTAAGGATGTTTCATGGAAGCACATGTGTCTGTTCACAGTTTTCTTGCACTAAAGTCAGGTTTTGATCAAAAGTGATCAAATTCTAATAAACGGATTTCCAAAATAGTTAATGAAATGCTTTAAGTGCATAAAATGTGGAGTCAGTTTGTCTTAAGCATGCATTTGTAAGTGCAGCTGTTTAATATCCTCTGCATGATGTATTGAAGCTTGACTCATTACAGTAATGAGTAAGGAAGCTGTTCTAAAATCAAATCATGTTCCTAACTTGCTAACATATTTCATGTGACAGGCCCTTCAGGTCCCGACGGTGCTAAAGGTGAGAAAGGCGACAGAGGAGAGAAAGGCTCAAAGGGGGACACCGGCCCTGCAGGGCCCAAGGGAGAGTCGGGCTCCGGCTCTGGCTCCGGCTCCGGTTTCTCCTCTCAGGGTGGAGGACAGAAGGTAGAACATCACTTGGAGTATCTGTGCGCATGACTGTGCACAGCGTGAATCAACTGCATAAAATACTTGCACTTAATATTTTGTCTTCTTGCTTTATTTCAGGGAGAAAAAGGTGCAAAGGTATGTTAACTACGTCATGTTAACTTCATTCACACTGAAGAGTTCATTCTTTTAGTTTGCTGAGAGATTTGATCATATCTAACAAATGACACATTACAGCAAATCTTTTTTCACATTGCTCTAGATAAGCGTCTCCAGAGTTGCCTTATTGACAATCTAACAGGCCCACTTCATAATACTAAACATGAGAAGTACACACACCCTCTCACAAAACCTCATTAAGCACGAAAGTTCATTCAGGACTTTGAAAATAGTACAGCTTTTTCACACAGTCTTCATCAACAGAGTTTGCAGTTGTCATGGAGATGGATCTGTTGACATGCATTCTCAGTAGCTAGACAAAGCTCGTACGTGGACCTTGAGCTGTGACTTTTTTTTTTCTTCAAACTGTATATAGATATTGTATGTTTATGTTAATATATAAACAGCTCCGATCCACATATAAAAGACACATTTACACATATTAACATGATAATGTGAGCTGTAGTAACAACAGTTATTCCTAACTTAATGCAGACAACAAAGTAAGTGCAAATGGCCTATAGCAGTGGTTCCCAACCTTATCAGATGGACTTTTTGTGTGTTTTGATGATTATGTTAAGCTTACTACTATGGATGAAGAAGAAAAAAACAGGGAAAAAACATAAAAGGCATTCAGTATATTTTATATATTATTAATATTATATATATATATATTCATCAAAGTCACCTTTTTTAAAAGGTTTGTGTTGTTACGATCACATTTTCATTAAAACTAACATATTTAGCTGAATAGCACTTTTCCCTTCTTCCTCTCCAGGGTAGTTCTGGCTTCGGATACCCCGGCAATAAAGGAGACCCTGGGGCTCAGGGGCCTCCCGGGCGACCTGGTCCTCCCGGACCTGCAGCTGAGGTGGTTCGACTTGGGGACGGCTCTGTTGTGCAGCAGGTGGCTGGACCCCCCGGACCGCCGGGACCACCAGGGTCAGATGGGGCCACAGGACCCGCAGGAGCTGACGGAGAGCCTGTGAGTACAGAGAGTCTTAGGAAAATCTTGATTTTTACATGTATTTTTAGATGAATGTCTCACTGATTGTTCATTATCTTTTAGGGTGATCCAGGAGAGGATGGAAAACCTGTAAGAGTCTTTGTTTTTATTGAACAGATAAAATTAATCATGGGCTTGAGAAAAATTACCAGTTTACTTTTATTCTTTTGTTCCCATTCCCAGGGTCCAGCTGGGCCACAAGGTTTCCCAGGAACACAAGGAATGTCTGGTGCCAAAGGCCAAAAGGTTTTAGTGGCATAAGATACAAATGGAATAAGATGCATAGATGAATTCTGCTGTTTCTTGAACTAGTATTATATTATCTTACAATGGTTTATTTAGTGTGACCTCTGAATATTTCCAGGGTGAGCTTGGAGTGGGTCAACCAGGACCCAGAGGCCCTCCAGGTCCACCTGGACCTGCTGGACCTGGCACCGGTGACCACCCAGTACGTCCACACTTCAAACACCCTTTTCTTTCAGTGTTTTTTGTTTTTTTTGTCACTGTGTTTTATTAATTTATGTTTTGATAGACGTTTGTTGACATGGAGGGCTCAGGATTCCCAGACTTGGACAAAATCCGGGTATGTTGATAATCATTAAAGTTTAACAGGGTTTTGGACTCAAGAACACAACATAATCCCTTTGTGATTTGTTATCCAGGGTGCCCGTGGTCCTCCGGGCCCCCCAGGCCCTCCCGGCCCCCCCGGGATTTCGGTGGCACTGGGATCCAATGGTCCAGCAGTTTTCGGACCTCCTGGACCACCTGGACAGGATGGAGTACCTGGTCTACCAGTGAGTATCTCTACGTTTGACTATGACATGACATCGTTTGATACAGTTTTCATTGTACGATGTAGAGCTGAAACAATTTAGTCTTTTAATCGATTAGTTGGTTGTCAGAAAATTAATCAACAACTATTTTTTATGATTGTTTTCAAGTCATTTTTCATTCAAAAATGCCCAAACATTGATGGTTCCAGTTTCTCAGATGTGAAGATTTACTGCTTTTCTTTGTCTTTAATGAAAGGAAACTGAATATCTTTGAGTTTTGGACTGTTTGTTCAAACAAGTCAAGCTATTTGAATACGTCACTTTGGGTTCTGGGAGCTTGTGAAGGCCATTTTTCACTATTTTGTGATGTTTAACCAAATCAATCGATTGATAATTAAAATACAATATGTAATAGAATAGCTTAGGATATTCTTTATTACTTTAGAGTTTGCCCTGGTTAAGTTGCAGGATTTTGATAAGCTATCAAACACTGATTGTTTGTGCATACGCTATCTGCTGTTTCAGGGCCCTCCTGGTCCTCGTGGTGCACCGGGTCAAACAGGACCCAGAGGAGAGAAGGTGAGAATGCATAGATTGATGTGAACTGCCAAGGATTTCTCACAGATTACAAATAAAACATGGTGGTTTCATTTTGTTTGGGTATTTTTGACAAGCTTTGAGCTAAATGCTAGCATCAGCATGCTCACAATGCCAATGTTAACATGCTGATGTTCAGCAGGTATAATGTCTATAATTTTAGTTTAGCTTGGAAACAGCAGTGCACAAAATACTCTCAAGATCTATTTAGTAGCTGTTCTGGAGCTTTCGACCTAGCGTGGCTAAAAAGCATGCGTAATGTCCATTCACCTCCAGGGTGACAGTGGTGAGCTTGGCCTTCCAGGAGCAGCTGGAGAAAAGGTGAGTTAAGTCTGAATTTTTATCTTTAAAAGTCAAATCTGTGTCTTTAAAAACATGAATGTTATGAATCAAGGTGTGCTCTGGAGCTGAAATTAAAATGGCAAATTTGTGGCGGGTGCATCCAGATAGCTTCACCATGTTTGTTGCCTTCCTCTAGCAAGACTCGCAAGACTCCAACTTTTTCACCAACCTGTTCTCTTACTTTGCTCCATCCTCTACGGTGTGTAATGGGTCGCAGGTACTGGGGGGGTCTCCGCTTTGGTGATTTTCTTCCCCTTTCCTAAGTTTTCATCAGTTTCCCATTTCCCCCACTAATGATTCCAGTTTCTGATAACCTAAACCACATCCTTCAAGCTATATTTCCTCAAACCTACAATGGTATGAGGAGAAACACATGGTTTAATAATTAAATGTTCAGCTGCTTGCTTTCACTTTTCCAAGTACTCTATCATTTAATTCTGCTTAACCTCTAGCTTTCTAGCTCTGCACATGTCTCTTGCTTGTCATCTTTTTTGGCATAACCCACTTTTTGTCACTTATTCTGCTGTGGTTGCATTAACAGGAGCGTCTAACTGTCCTTGTTCAGCAAAGAGACACCTGATTTTTCTTTTTCCTTCTCACCTCAGGGTGCTCATGGTGACGTAGGAAGGCCAGGACCACCAGGGCAGATTGGGCTGGCAGGGCTTCCAGGTCCCATGGGACCAGTTGGACCCCCAGGACCGCCTGGGCCACCAGGGCCACCCTACCGTTTTGGCCTTGTGAGTAGAGGTTGAACATATACGGGTGCATGCAGAGGTTGCTTCAATCGTCCTTTTGATTAGTTTGTGTGGACAGGTGAGAGCAATGATGTTTGATGCAATGCCACCAAATTAATGTACAGTCTCCTCGTCATCTTCCAGGATTGATACAAAAAGAAAAAAGGTAATATGAAGAGACACCAACATGAACCAGGTTTAACTGGTTTGAAAATGGCAAAAACCAAACATATACAAGTGCTGTACATCATGCTCTTTGGCTTCACCAAACAAAGACAGGGTAGAGATGTCAGAACATATTGAAAGACGCACTAACACACTGTTGGTTTTAGTCTTTTCCAGTGACATCTAACCAGTCGTTCTCCCATCCATTCAGCCCAAAGACCAGAATCTTTAACTGGTCTTACTGTAATTAATCCATATAAATATGTAAAAAGTAAACCAGTACAAGAAAGGAAATGTCATGTACTCATGTATAAGAGGATCTTCTCCGTTTTAAACCCTCTACTGCTCTCTCCTTACAGGGTAACCAGGAGGGATATGAGGTGAGCAATGGCTTACCTGAACTCAGAGGCCCACCTGGACCACAGGTACCCAATCACCCATACATGAGCTCCCAGACCTTCTCTTTACAGTAGATGCCCTGGATCATGTTTTCCTGTGTTCTGTCTTCCAGGGTCCACCTGGTATTGCAGGTCTACCTGTGAGTACTGTATGGCTTTGTGTTTGTTCCATCTCTTTATATGCATTCTTTTATTTTCTCAGAATTACAGCAACTATTAGCTTTCTTGGAAATGTTTATTCACAAATATAGCTGTATTTATTATTAATGAAGGTATACAGTATTCTTAGTATAAACCAATGTAAGTTGTATCAAACTATAAATTATTGATGTATTTTTACCACTCCAGTCCTGAGTATATGAGTATTATGATTTCCAGGGTAAGCCAGGCTTGCCAGGCATCCATGGAGACAAAGGAGCAGAGGGACCAAGAGGACCTCCTGGGATACCAGGTCTCGACGGGTACCCCGGACAGTCGGTATGGAGGCCAGATGAATTCTGGGATTTGTTGCTCAGTTGCTTTTGTAACACCATATAATATGTAAATAAAGCACCACTAGACTCTTCACTCTGCTTTAGACACAATGAAACATATTCCAGTTTTACACTTGCTTGTTTTCGTGGCACTAATAACTACGTTCGTTAAATTTTTTTAGGGTCAAAAGGGAGACAGAGGATCGAAAGGAGAGATGGTGAGTTCTGTGCAAAATATATCAAACTTATATTTTGCAATATGCCAGTATATTTTCATTTTTTAAGCTGTAATGAAAATCATGCTTTGCCTGTTCCTTATGCAACACATATACATGCATTATTAATACATATACATTTACCTTCATTTAGTAATATATTCGCAATGTATTGATAAATATATATGCAAATATGTGTGCAGTATATTGCACTTTTCATACATTCTACAACTGTTATTACAGTATGTACTTTAATTCATTCTTGAAAACAGCAGTTGACAAAACAATCTCACCTCAAGGTCTATTTAGTAGCTATTCTGGAGCTTTCAGTCATAGAACATGATCTTCATCTGCTGATTGAGCTCCAGAAAAGCTACTAAATGGATCTTGAGGTAAGATTGTTTTGTCACTGCTATTCATCCTGAGGGGAACATGAATGTATGTACCGAGTTTCATAGCAATCCATCCAATAGCTTCCAAGATATTTCACTCAAAACCACAAGTGTGAACCATGGTAGCACCAGAGGGAAAATCGGACAATGGGATTCATCCTCTGTGCACCATGAATATCTTTTCAAACTTTCATGGCAATCCTTCAAATAGATGTTGAGATATTCCAGTCTGGACCAAAGTGGTGGCTGACATTGCCTTCCTTAGAGCCCTTAAGAGAATCAAACCTATTTTTATTTTCTCAATATATGTCAATATATACTATGTCAATATGTGTTCTTTGCTCTTCTTATGTGTGATTTTGTGTACATTTGTGTGGCAGGGTCTGCCAGGGCGAGATGGCGGCCCACCTGGACCTCCAGGGCCTCCCGGACCTCCAGGACAGATCACCTACAAGACAACAGGCGATGTGAGTCAGAGGTCAAGTCGTTAACAGAGAGAGATTGAATATGCAAAATTAATTTAACCCTCACATGACAGCCTGCCATTTAATCACTAAATCACTTATTCAGGTTCAGCTTCTGCTTGAGTTACTCATATTCACTAACAGTCACTGCTTGCTAAGCCGTTTGTGCCCCTCCAAACTAACTGACCTAACTTTGTCTTGCTGTAGTATAATGACATAGATTGGAACGAAGGGTCGCAGGTGAGTGGTCCCCTAACTGACCTCACCATAAACCTCACTAAACTTATCTTATTTTAACACCTTTACAGAATATTTGTTCTTTTCTCTTCATGTGTTTCCATTCCCTCTTCTTAAGGGAGAAAATGGTGTTCCAGTTCGACCAGGATTCCCAGTATGTATCACTACCATTATCACGCAGTTCAGTTTGGAAAAGTCCAATCGATATGAGAAAATGGAAAGAAGTAAGTGTATTATGTGTTTTCATCTAGGGCCCTGGGGGACAAAAAGGAGAAAAAGGAGACACAGGTCCTCCAGGATTTGCACCTAAGGTAAGATAATCCATATTTAGATTAATTAATTTTGCATTTTACGCACTAAGAGATGCATGTTGAATGTATTTTTGTGCAGCATTGTACACTGCAAAGATATATTGGCCTACCAATGGGTTGTATTGGAAGAAAACTCTGTATATAGATTACAATAATTTATTTTAATAGATCATTATTTTATTTTATTTAATTAATTAACAGTTTGTAATTTTGTCAGTTTAATTTACCTACTCTCCAGGTGTCATGAATGACTATCTTGTAATTTTGAGATTTAAAAAAAATCTACATTTCTTGGTGTTCATATTTATTTCTAAGAAGAATATTTGAGCATTTTGTTATCTTGAGATATAAATAGTTTTTTTTCCCGCAATCACAATTTAAATATCTTATTATGTCAACTTCCAGTGGAGGAAGTATTCAGATCCTTTACTTAAGTTGGTATCTTGCCTTACAAAATGAACGCAGCACAATACTGTAATTTGTTATTTGATGAAACTCTCTGATATCATAGGATAATAAGACAATAAAATCATAAACTTGACACATTAAATGATCCTTTCCTTTTATGCTATCCATTGAAGATGACTCATTTTTTCCAGTGGTGGTTGTAAACGTTTGAGTTAAACATGTGGTTTTGTTCAGGGAGAGAAAGGAGAGCCCGGTATCATTACGGGGCCTGATGGGAGACCTCTGTACCTTGGTGGTCTGGCAGGACAGCCGGTAAATGAATTACCAGATAACGAGCTATTAGGATGCATTCCACACAGCTCAAATTACATGACATCTAGCATGCTTATACTTTTTTTATGACCCAGAAACGTAAGAGTCTACACTTCTATTGATTGTAAATAACTCAAAATAAGTGATTATTGCCTAAAATGTCAGTGTTTACAGCATGCATGTGTATTCATTTACAGGGCGAGCGCGGACCACCAGGCCCTGTGGGACCTTCAGTGCGTACCATGTTTTTATTTACTACATTTTGACTGTTTTGCTGATTTTAAGTAAGCTAATAGCATCGAATCAGTATAATAAACCTGTATGGACATTTCTTTTCCCAGGGTCCATATGGTCCTCCAGGCCAGAAGGGAGAGATTGGGCTTCCAGGTAGACCGGTAAGTAGATTTCTTGCAAATGTCAAATTATGTTTTCATGTCAAGTCAGTTTAAAAATGGGACAAACAAGTACATACTGCCGCTAGGAGTCCCCAAAGTTTTTAATCTATACACATACAGGTTTTAAACTTAAATATGATTTTGAATGCTGTGTGTGTTCTATTGTAGGGTCGACCGGGGCTTAACGGCGCCAGAGGAGAGAAGGGAGATTCCGGCAGTAGATCTGGATATGGTTACCCCGTGAGTATCACCGATTTGATCCCATTTGCTTCTGAACTTGAGCAGCTTTTATGATCAGGGCATTGGCACACAGTAATCAATTTTTTTTTGTGTCCCAGGGTCCTCCAGGTGCACCGGGCCCCCCTGGACCTCCTGGACCATCTTTTCCCATTGACAGTCTTAGAGTGAGTCGAGACATGAAACATTTATCGTAGTGTTGTTGCAGTTTTGTGTCCGGTTAAATGAATGAAAGGAGGGATGATTGATGTATCTTTACTTATTGGTTTATCTTATGCCTGCCCATTAAATTAAAAGTATTAAGATGTAAAACTTCCCTTAAAACATGGATTTGAAAATATTTTGGGGTATTTATGGTTGTTTTTTATGCTAGGGAAAATTCTCATGACATGGATAATTCATTTTTTTATTTCATTGTGAATTTAAGTGGACTGTACGTCTAAGATTAGTAGATTAACATATATTAATTTACGCTTTTAAGATGTGTTGCTACTTGAATGATAACCTTCACTTTTCTTTCAGGGATATGAGGATTTCTCCAGGTATTACCCAGGTAAAGTCACTTCATATGTCAAGTGCCATGAGTGAAAGAAAAGTTTAAAGGAATAGTTTGATATTTTGAGAACTATGTCTATTTGCTTTCTTGCTGAGAGTTAAAATATGAAGCTACTGCCAGCCGCTGGTTAGCTTAGCTTAGCATAAAGACTGGAAACAGGAGGAAACAGCTAGCCTGGCTCTGTCCAAAGGTAACAGAATCCACCTAGCAGACAGAAAAGACAGAAAGTCAGACAGAAAGTTAATTAGTCCGCTTTAGTGGTGCTACTAGGTGGATTTTGTTACCTTGGACAGAGCCAGGCTACTTGTCCATTTGTTATGCTAAGCTAAGCTAAAAGGCTGCTAGCTCCAGCAACAGATTGAGCACATAAATATGAGAGTGGTATCAATCTTCTTATCTAACTCACAACATGAAACTATTAAAACTAGTAAAACTGCTGGTGTTTAACTTAATACGTTGTTGCTGTTCTTCTTGTTTAAAGCTATTAAAGGAGAGAAAGGTGATCGTGGACCACCAGGGACACTTGAAATTCCAGGTAACAGCACTTCGTCTGAGCACATACAGAAATAAAAAAGCTTAAATGTTTTATGTTTTCAGTATGTAGACAAATTCAAAGTAAGGCATTTTGTTTCTGATCCAGGTCTCGGGTCAAACTTTGACATTTACACTTTAAGGGTAAGCCTCAACTCTATAGACTTCCCACACGATTATAATTTTATGGTTAAATTATTAGCATCAGTAAGGTGTTAGTTTATATTGTTAAAATGTCTTGGATGTTTCTTAATGTTTATGCATCCAGAATGAGATGAAAGGTGAAACAGGCAGTCCGGGCTTGAAAGGAGAGAAAGGAGAACCGGCTGGAGGATATTATGACACCCGCTATGGAGGGAGTGGAGTCGGAGCCCCAGGAGTGCCTGGACCTCCTGTAAGATCACATTGTCAGACACATGTAGCTTTACGAAGTCAGTTTATGCTCAAAGAAATCTAAATCTAAATTCCTTTCTGTCCTTGTCCCATCAGGGCCCAAAAGGCAACTCCATCATTGGCCCACCAGGCCCTCAGGGACCACCTGGTCAACCAGGAAGAGGCTATGATGGGCGACCTGGACCACCAGGGCCTCCTGGACCACCAGGACCATCCTTACCTGGATCTTACAGGGACACACAGAGTGAGTTACAATCATACACACAACCCAATATTCAAGATTAAGTCTGTAATCAGTCTCATTTGAGCTCATGTGACCCCTCTTTGAATGACAGCTATCAATATTCCTGGACCTCCGGGACCACCTGGAGTGCCTGGACTACCTGGACACTCCTCAGGGGTGAGAAAACTTCCGACAAATTTCTCTGCTTTATTTCCTTATTATCTAACAATATATCATGAAATACAAATGCCACTGCCATTATAGCTGTAGGACAAAAATAACCTTGGCACCATATAAAGTCACAAAACTGTGACTCTATTAGGACTGTGTCTTTATACGGCTCTACTGGACTTTGGTAATCTCAGGAAGTAGATGACTGATTACAAAATGTTATCAGACTAATGAAACTTAGGAATCATATCTGCAAAGGAAAAATACTTTTTGAAATCAGGGTTTTGCCTTTGGTAACACTTTCTGAAAAGGCACCATTTGTAAAGGGTTTATAAGTTGTAATTAATGGCTTTATTAATGGGTAAAAAAAACTTTACAAATGCTTTATGACTCAGTTATAAACCATTAATAAGAACAATTTTTGGGTTGCCAGATTTGTATTAATCCTCCTTAAGCAAGACACTTCTTTGTGTTTGTAGGTGACCGTGTTGAGGTCTTATGACACCATGACAGCCACTGCGAGAAGACAACCTGAGGGCTCTCTGGTGTACATTATAGACCAAACAGATCTCTACTTACGGGTCCGAGATGGAGTTCGTCAAGTCCACGTAAAATATTCCCCTTTTTTATGTTAAAATCAGCAGGAGAGATATAAAAATACTTCCCATGTATATTCACGCAGTTGTCTCCTTTATTTTTTCAGCTCGGGAACTACATTGCTTTCCCCAGTGAGGATGTGAGTGTAAATTTTTCTTTTTTCTCTTCTTCAGAACGTATATTGTGCCCTGTTTTAATACATGTCATACACATTATTTTCAGGGTAATGAGGTTGCCGCTGTGGAACCCCCACCAGTCGTCCCCTACTCCACAGACCACCACTCCAACACCGACACCTTCTCACGCGACTCCCAAACATCACCTGATAGTCCGGTCCACCCTGACTCTGGGCATCCCCCAACACACCCAGACCCTCGATACCCAACCCACCCTGATCCCCGATACCAACCTGACGCACGATATCAGCCGGATCCGCGGTACCCAGCACCCACAGATCCCAGGTTTCCGAGTTACTCAGACCGCTTAAATCAACCAGATGGTAGGTATTCTGTCCATACGACCCAGGAACGCCCTGCGTACCCGGACACTCGCTACGCAGTCACTCCTCAGCGAAGACCACCTCCTCCTGTGCCCCAGACTCCAGTCCACCATCATACTTCAGGTCCAGCGGTAAGAGAGGCCACTTTTAAACCGTCATACTCATATCTCTGCTTAGGTTTTATTGTAAAATTGAATATTACTACCGGGAATGTTTTCGCAGCTCCACCTGATCGCCCTGAACAGCCCTCAGACCGGCTCCATGCGGGGCATCCGCGGCGCAGACTTCCTGTGCTTCACTCAGGCTCAGGCCATCGGGATGAAGGGAACTTTCCGGGCCTTCCTGTCCGCCAAACTCCAAGATCTCCACAGTATCGTCCGCAAGGCTGACAGGGACAATGTGCCGATAGTCAACGTGAAGGTAACAGAGGGTTTTCAACCATTTAAGGGCGTAGTATGACATTTTGAGAAATACACTCATTCGCTTTCTTGCTGAGAATTAGATGAGAAGATCGATACCACTCTCATGTCTGTAGGCTAAAATATGAGGCTACAGTCGTATGCCGGTTAGCTTAGCTTAGCACAAAGACTGGAAACGGGGAAACAGCTAGCCTGACTGTCCAATGGCAACAACATCTGCCTACCAGCACATCTAAAATTCACTAATTAAGATGTAATCTGTGCAACAATCGAAGTGTAAAAAATGTGCCCAGTCAAGAAATAGCCTGAATAGTCAGGCACATAAACCCCTTTAACACCACAACAAACAAGCAAGAAGAAAACAAATTCTGATTATATGTGATGAATGGATCATTTGATTTTTTTAAATTTTAGTTGTAATTCAAGTTTTTTTTTTAAACTTTCCAACAGATAAGGACTATCTTACATAAATCATTAACGATAAGATAACAGAAGGAACAGGACAAATATGGGCACTTAAAAGTGGCTAGTACATTAAAATAATACTGCCCAATCAACATAAAAACGCACAAATAAAATACAATATGAATACAACAAAATGAGCAGCACACTTAGAGGAAAACGGCGGCACCACTCTCCGATGGTTTTGATTATTAATTTCCGAATAAGAGAGACAAAAGAACACATTAAATGACACGTTAAGTACCTTCTTCATTTTGAAATGATTTTTTTTTTTTTTAGCTACAGCTGTGAAATTAACAAAGCTCAAGTCGAGTATGTTTGCAAGTAATCAATCTAACTTCAAGCTAGTCTTCACCAGACTTTTTTACTAATTGTGATGTCTCATCTTTGTCAGGACGAGGTTCTGTTTGACAGCTGGAACGCCATCTTCAACGATGGCAGAATGAAGAGCAACGTGCCGATCTACTCCTTTGATGGCAAAGATGTTCTCAGTGACAGCACATGGTGAGCCAGAAATCATGATCTATATATACATAACACAATCATATAGACTTAGTGAGAAACTTATATTATATAAGATAATCTGAAAATAAAGCAATAAGCAGTGGAGAAAAACCCCCACAAACGTAAGCGTTAAAAAGTCACCAAAGCTTCATCTATTCATTCCACCCTGTCTGTTTTATCCCAGGCCTGAGAAGATGATGTGGCACGGGTCAACCGGCGGCGGGCAGCAGCAGGTCGACAGCTTCTGCGAGACGTGGCGTGTGGGCGACAGGGCGTTGACCGGCATGGCGTCGTCGCTGCAGAGCGGCAGTCTGCTCCAGCAGACCTCCAGCAGCTGCTCCAGCTCCTACGTCGTGCTGTGCGCCGAGAACAGCTACATGAGCCACGCCAAGAGATAGACACAACACTGGACAAAGGGAAATCCTAAAGCAGTCAGTCATGCTTTTGTCCACACATACTTTTCCATCTATGCACCGTATGTGGTGCTTTGTAAATGCATTTTTTTCTTATAAATAATTACATTTTGTTAGCCCCCCTGTATGGTGCTATTCAGGATTATCCCACATGTTGAACCAAGTTAAGCTCAGGTGACATACAGTAACATGCCCTCCGGCAGCCATATTGGAAGCCCCCACCTTTTAAGGCGACAGCGGCCTTAAAAGCTGTTTCCAAAAGGGCAGCTTTGTTGTCTGTGAACATAAATGGTTAATGTCTTGTCAGCTATAATGTTGATATAAATATTGAAATTAGCATGCTGTGTGCTAGCTAGTAAAGCCCAGTTTTTGTTTGCACATGTGTTGCGATATCTGTCTCTGAGATTTCTGCCTCGAACCCAATACAATGAACGTGAATTAGTTTGATTGAAATTATGTCATGTTGTATTGTGGCTGGAAGAAATATTGATGATGAATATTTCTGGCAAGATTTATCACAAAATAGCTGACTTGTCCGTACATCCAGACTAGGGAAACTAAATTTATCTCAGAAAGGGATATACCACTGGGATCATATGTAGAAATGATGTCTGAACTAGAACAAGTGAGGATCTCTTAGAAAAAAATGTACATTTTCATGTTTCTGTCTCTGCCTGCCTGCGTTTAACCAAAAAATGTACCTGAAAAGCAGTGTTAATAATGATTTAAACAAGGTTTTCTGTGGCTTAAATACAACTTTCTTTTTACAGTATTTGTCAGTGCTGGAGTGGAAAATTGAGTAATTCAAATGCTTATTATAAATACATTTATCTCTTAAAATGGTGCAGTCAACACATTTCAGCATCCAAGAGCAACAGAAACATGAGTTATTGTATATGAAATGTACAATCAAATGTTTTTTAACTACTTTTCTTTAACACTGATGTTATCTGCAAGCCATAGCACCTGAGTAAAAGCCTTTTTTTAAATTTTGCGACCGTCTAACATGGGAAGATATTTTCAAATCTTATTTTTAGCAATAACAAAAGGGATATTTATTTTTTATAAACCATGCATTTTCTTGTTTAGCTATAATGTGTGTTGTGAATGCTTTCACAAAGAATAATAACATTTCCAAATATGTCCAGCAAATGTGCAAACCCTACACAAGGATGTGTAATGCGTACTGAAAACAGTTAAGGGACAAGTTTCCACTGATATAAAGTTTGTGCACATAGTAAGCAAACACATTTATGTACAGTTATCTGAAAAGGATTCACCCATAAATGTTTGTCTATGCACTGTTGCTTTTTATTTGTTTTTGCTTTTTATTCAAGAACGGTAAATGCACTGCAGCTAGCTTACAGTGGAGAGGATACAAACTCAGCGGTAAAACAGTTCTCAGTTTCAGTGTAAAGTGGATAACAGAGGGACATTTTCATGTACTAACAGTGCCGTAACAAATGCAGTAAGATTTGTATTAACTCTTCAGGTTGTTATCTGTTTTTCTCCTTGTGTGAGCAACATTCTGCAATGCTGCATCTCATTGAATAAACCTGTGTGGAAATTGTGAGTTGCGTCCTCAGGTGATATGTTTGGTGCCTGTTTTTAGCTCTTCATGCAGCCATTCTGTACCAGGACTAGTAAATGTTAGAGTAATCTTCACACTCAGGAAAAGGGAGGATGTTACAAAACGGTGGTGATTTTCTTCAATCATGGATAATTAACAGAATAGATGTTTATGTCAGTTCAGACATGACTCAAGCATTTATGACTGAAAATTTGCACCAGAGCTGGCTGATTCTGGATTTTTTAAGAGTTTAAAAAAATCTGATAATACTGTATCAGCAGAAGATAAAAAATCTCATTATGAATCTCTTAAAGTCACTTTTTAAAGAATTATGGCCATTTAAAAAAACAAACTATTAATTAAGACCTAAACTTACTCAATAACTTGTGCACTGCACAAGGCACATGTATACAGTATATTATACTTTATAAACTGATCATATACTTTGAATGTAGTCTTAATCTGCAACCTAACTGAAAATAAGTAAATACAATACTCCCCTCTGAAATGTAGTAGAAGTATAAAGTAGCTGCAGAAAAATGAAATGAAATACAAGTATACTATATTTGTATACTGTACAGTTACATATACTGTACTGTGCATGAAATAAATGTTCAGTCCAGTTAAGAGTTGATGTGGGTTTAATTAGCATAGTTCTTTTTTATCTCCGTGCTCCAGATAAGGAAGGGTGACTCATGAACACATGACACTGTATGAGACGGCAGTTAGTAAATATCATGTGACTCCAAAGGAATGGGCAAGGCTCTGAAACATTTAGGGCTTTAACAGGATGACACATCAACTTTAGACTAAAGCAGGAGTTATAAAACACTGTGGGCCTCCCCTCAGACAAAACTGAGACAAATGCACAACACAAGGTAAATATTTGTATATAAATGGATAGAGGAAGAGATGTCGATAATTTGGGAGCTGTAAACAGGAAGCATAATGTTGCCATGGAGCAGTGCTAGAAGAAGTACTCAGAAATACTCTGTTATATAGTAAGTCCTGTATTCAAAACAGCAAAAGCATTAGCATCAAAACATACTTAAAGTATCAAAAGTAAAAGTACTTATTATGTAGAATGGCCCATTTCAGAATAATTTTATACAGTATTATTTAATTATAATTATTGATACATGAGTGTGTTCATCACTTTAATGTTGCAGCTGACAAAGGTGGAGCAAATTTTTAACTAGTTTATATACTGCTGAGAAGTTTAATCTATAATATTACATCATTTATTAGTTGATTATATTTTGTTTTAATAATCTGAATCTGCAAAGTAACTAGTAACTAAAGCTTTAAAGTATATGTAGTGGAGTAGAAAGTATAGTAGAAGTATAAAGTAGCAGAAAATGGAAGTACCTCAAAATTTTACTTAAGTACAGTACTTGAGTAAATGTACTTAGTTACTTTCCACTACTGCCATGGTGTCAGTTAGCTGTGGGCTCCAACTAGAGTCTCCTTCTTTTGCCTCTATTTGTTTACATTTTGACAAATTGGCACCATTTAAAGGATGCCGAATTAGCTATTAGCACTTGAGCATGACTTCGATACTGAAAAAAACCCTAAAAACATGAGGATTCTCAGGCAAGTTCTGGAGTTATAAGGAGCATCTTTTAAATATCATTTCTAAGCTTATTTATG
This sequence comes from Maccullochella peelii, assembly GCA_002120245.1. Classification (NCBI taxonomy): domain Eukaryota; kingdom Metazoa; phylum Chordata; class Actinopteri; order Centrarchiformes; family Percichthyidae; genus Maccullochella; species Maccullochella peelii. The sequence goes on along the minus strand of LKNJ01001338.1, from coordinate 64,359 downwards.
GACTTTTATATGTGTATAATGTTTGTGTGTTCAGATTTGACTGAGTTATGATTCCGAGAAGGAGATCACATTTTGATGCAAATTGCGTGCCCCTCTTTTCTAACTCAGATTGTCTTCATAGTCTCTTGTGTGCTCTGTGTCATTTTCCAGCCCGGCTCTCTGTTGATCACCTAACTGTTGTTGTCATCAGCCACCTGTCTGCACAGCTGTGACTCATTTGTTCATTAGTGTAGAGTTTCCTCATGCATTGGTTGTTATTATGCTGCCCTTAGAGCTGAAGCTACATGTGTTACTACTTGTCTCTATGGGATAGCCTGCCTGCTGACTGTAAACAAAGGCCATGTTCAGGTAAAGTGCATTTTAACCCTTCTGTGTCCTGTCTGTCTGGGTTTTAGCTCCTGCCAGAAACTATGACATGGATTCATGTGTCTGCTCAGTCAGAAAATATTTAATGAAGCTGTTTTATTTTACAATTTAACAACAACTTCATGAAATGACCTCACTAAAAAAAACTGCAACTGGAAAACTACTGGAATTTACAACAAGTTTGATTTTATGATCATCAGCGCATATGGTGTAGTATTCAGATGATCTACTTAAGTAAACGTAACCATAACACATCATCAAAATACTCAAGTCCTGAAGTAAAGATGTTTAGAGAAATATTATAAGAAGTATATAAGTAAAAGCACTTTTTTGTCCATCCTGGACCCTGTCTGCTTAAAGCAAAATCGATCTAGGAACATTTTTGACCGACACTGGAAGAAAGGTCGAGGGTCACCAAATCATTTTCTGGGGAACCGCAACAATGCACAAACGGTACAAGTTATTGCAAATGACAGGAAGAAAGAGATGGAAAAAAAACAAAGAGGAAGTTTCTCAGAGGGTGAAATGCAGGATTGCCAAATATAGCTAGTTATTTTTCAGGAAATAAAAAAAATGCATGAGAGCAGAAAATATCAGTGCTGTATATTATTATTATTATTATTATTATTAAGACTCACAAGCTACCCAGCAGTATATTTGAAGTAATTAAAATTAGCTCCACTTTTACCAGCTGCAACATTAAAGCAATGTACATTAATGCATCAATAACTATAATCCAATAATATAATATTATTCTGAAATGGGCCATTCTGCATAATGAGTACTTTATATATGTATATTTTGATGCTAATACTTTTGTAAAAGTTGAATGCAGGACTTGCTAGTAACAGAGTATTTATACACTGTGGCATTGCTACTTTTACTTAAGTAAAAGATCTCAGTACTTCTTCGACCACTGTTAATTAGTTTAATCTTTTCTGCTGAATATTACCAGCAAAACGAAGTTGGCAGGGCCTTTTTGCAGCCCTTGTTTTACCAGGAATAAAATGATGGTGGCTACTGAATTCTTTGTTTCTATAATTTTCAAATGAATAAAAGTAGTCAAATGTAAACACTTAATTTTAAAATAGGACCAGTGACATGACCTCAATGGGAGCTAAAGCCTTGTTTGTATGCCGGTTTGTTTCACCTGTGTTGTGAAAGGTTCAGGTTACCCAACTTTCACCTTGAATATGTGTAATCTTTGCTCCTAGTGTTGCCTTCAGGCACACTCATGTTGCGTACATATCCTGCCTCACACACAAGGATTTGCATACCCCTAATCCCCCCCAAAACAGCCCCAAATGTATTTTTAAAAGCTGTAATGTACGCAGTATGACGCTTCTGCCTCGGGGTCAGGACAGGGGCAGGACACATTCTTGCTAGCTGCCTGCAGTGACCGCTCAGGGCACTTTACGACGCTTAGCACACTGAAGCTGAAACACCTAGCACACTGAAGCTGAAACACCTAGCTAGTGTCTTTGCCGGTATTTGTAGTCGTTTAAAGCATGTCTTGTGTGACCGACTGATTGTCAACATTTATCCCTTTCCTTTCTCTTTCTTCTGTTACTATGTGGTTGCTTTCCTCGTTTTAGTTAGTTTCACTTCGGCGTGACGCAGATATTTTAACCGAGGAAAAGGTAAGAAACCGACTACTGTTTTCTTCTTTTTTGTTGTGTTTTATTGCCTGTTAGTATTTTTATTGCCTATTGGCATTAAATGTGTCACAGTCTAAAAAAACAACTCTTATTCGGCGTTAAAAAAATTTAACAAGCTACAACAACGGTACAGTAATGTTTCCAGTGAGCATATTAAGTCAGGAAGTCCATAGATGCCAAAGATGCTGAAACTTTAAGACAACAGTTGAAGAAGTATTAAAGATCTTTTAATAAAATAAAAGTATCAATACATGTAACCTACTTAAAGCATCAAGTACTGCTTATGCTGAAGAATGACCCCTGTGATTGTGTGTTATTACACATTATATTAATGTATTAGTGCTGATGCTTACTGTACAAGCAGCGCTTTGGTGATGGATAGTGTAATGTAAAAAGATGCTTGATCATTTTAAGATACGATCATTTGACTTGTATAGAAAATCTTGATTTGCCAAGTAACTCCTACAGCTGTTGAATAAATGTAGTTGTGTAAATAAATTAATAATATAAACATTTACTCTGAAGAAGTATAAAGTATCAGAAAATATACTCAAGTAAAGTATCTCAATTTTGTACAGTACTTGAGTAAATGTACTTTCCAATGATTCTTTTAGTCTTCTGAACAGCAAAAACACCAGAGTAAAAACTGTATGAATGTGGCATGGTTTTTCTAAATTAACTATTTAATTAACTCGGTTTTATGAGCATATTCAGTTTTTAATTAGTTTTAGGTATTCTGTAACTCCTTTTGTAAGGGGTTGTTTGTGGTGGACTTCACCCTACCTGGGTGACAAACTGAACATAAGGCTCAATATATCTGAACATATAGGTCATAACGTACAGTACACTATATTAAACCAAATATGAATAGATATCTTTAATGTAGCTGTGAGTGTCCTGTTGTAAGAGCAAGGAATTGTGGGATAGCAAAATAGTAGTTCTTTTAATAGGATGGAAGCAAACAGGGTCAATTAACTCCAATTAACACTACAGCAACACAAACATGAAAAACATGGAACATACTTTTTAATTCTTTAATTACATTGTCCTGATTATACTTGAATACTTTTACTTAAGTAACACTTTTTTCGAATCAGGACTTTTACTTGTAACAGAGTATTTTTACAGTGTGGTATCAGTACTTTTGCTTTAGTGAAGGATCTGAATACTTCCTCCCCCACCGACTGTGGAATAAATTATTGTTGATGTGCACCATCTAGTGGAGGTATAGTAAAACTACATCACCTCAGTAATTGGTTTATTCTGCCTCTGATTTAGACTGTCTTAAACTGCTCCTAGATCAATAGATAGCAAGTTCCAGAGTATCTCAATGCAAAAATGCTCCCTAGAAAATGCCTGGAGGGAATACATCTCCACACAGCTGCAGTTAATTAAACAAATAATGGGTAAGTGGGATTTAGGTGCCCCAGTTAGCAAGCACAGTAATACTGACTGTACTGACAATGGAGTCAAATGCTGCATCGTTAATGTTATTAGCTACAGCTGATGTCAGCAAGTGTCACTGTAGCCTTTGGAAAAATGTGTTGTGGATGGACTCATCAGTGTACCATGTTTTAAAAAATAGATTAAATATATCTAGAAATGGATTCAAATAAAATGAATTTCTCTTACAGATTTTCTGACCAATAGGCAGGGAGATAAAGTTCTTAGAAAATATAATGAGACAGTTGAATGAATGAATAAAATGTGAGAATTAGTGTTTTGTTTTTGTTTTTTATACGTAGAAAATTGAGTTTGGTTGGTGGCTAGTCAGAATTTACAGTACAGCCCTACCTGTCTCTGTAGGCCCTGGGCACACATTGATTTCTGGATACAGGTTAGACTAGTTTTATATCACATTGATACATTGTAGATTTTGAAAGTTCAGATATGCACACAGATGGGATAAACCGGCTAGAATTGTTATCTGTGACTATCCTGTGCACCTTGACAAAGCATTTATCATAGTAACATTTGTCATGTCAACAAATATGACCAAAACAAGGAAGCATTTGTCTTTTTGCCATTTTCTTCTGCCACACAGCAGCCTTGATGGAGCATCGTCAGTTTCATTTTCAGTCTGACTGACACAGCAATTGGGTTATATTTTTGGTGGAAGCTCTACTATGGATCTGCCTCAAGGGATAGATGAGGGAATCCTCCCCTCTAAAATTACTTCATTTGGGGAACATGAAGCTCAGAGGTGAGACAAGATCTTAACTGTTCATGGCTAACGGAGCTCAGCAGTTGTATTATGTTGCCTCCATTGTAATTAAAAGTAAAAACTCTGTTGTGTTTAAGCCCAGAGCAGCAGCAGCAGCAAGAGAGACCAACATCCCCTGTACCAAGCTGTGTGTCCACGAAGAGTGACCAGTCAAGGGACCCACCCCTCGCTTTTCAAAAACAACATTCTTCTGAAACAGGGTACGTCAACTTTTTACTTTGTAGTATGTCAACATTAATAAAGCAATTTTTAGAGGGAAACCATCTTTCTTTTGTCAATTGTCTGTCCCTCTCAGGATCCAGGAGGAGATGCCAGACTCTCCTTGGCCCAGTTGTGTGTCCATGAAGTCAAGGGACCCACCCCTCGCTTTCCAAAAACATTCTTCTGTAATAGAGTAAGTCAACATGTCAGTATTAACAATGCAATTTAAAGAACAAGACAAGTATTAGTAATGACATTGTGGCCCAAAGACTGCCCAGTATGTCTTTAAGCACGTCTTTAACTCCTTGCCCTTCTCTTATATTGGGCATCTTTTATAATCTATCCTCTTCATAAGACCAAAAGGTTGGGAAACCACAGTAGCTGATTCATTTTTATTCCCCGAGTGAAACAAAAAGTCAATCAGTATCAAAATAAAGAAATATTGAAAGTTAATCAGTTCTGTTTTTCTCCACAGACTACAACAGGAGATGTCAGAGGTTCACATTGGTCAGTCTGCCCTGGAAGATCAAACAGACTGGGACTCCATATCTATGGTGCGTAAATGTACAAGCAACTTCAACAGTCAAAACAGTTTTTGTTTTTATTTTGCTGTATATTGGATGAAGCATTTTTCTCATTTCATTGGAAATTAAGTTTATATATCATTTTCCAGCTGCTTGAGGAGAACATTATCCGTTTTGTTAAGAGCGAGCTGATGAGGGTTCTGAGTTCAGAGCGTTCAGATGACGAGGTGATGGACAGCGAGGAGGAAGAGGATATGAGGAGCAGCAGAGAGGCATTTCTGAAAATTGTGCTCTACTTCCTGAGGAGAATAAAGAAGGAGGAGCTGGCTGACGCTCTGCAGAGGAGTAAGATGACTTTAACACGATGGAACAGGGGACTAAGTGGGGATAAGAAATGTCTTACAGTTCCAAACTGCTAGAGATGTATAGATTTCTCATGGGGGTTGCCTGAATTCCATGTTGACTAGATAATGTGGGTATAAAATGGTAAATGCATTTTAAAAAGGAAATTGACCATGCTAATGATTGCAGCTTACATTAGAGTAGATTTAAAAAAAAAAAAAAGTTTAATTCATTCCTTTTTCTCCTTTATTTGGTTTTTAGAAATGCTAGGAAAAGAGACACCACCCTCCGCCCACCCACCAAACTCTTATGCAGACAGTTGCTCTCACTACAGCCCCATGCACACCTTTTTGGCATGGTCAATTGCAGTTGCCATATTTATTGTAGCATCCACTTACTATTGCTTTTTGTTCATGCAGAATCTCCGGCGGTGTGCCAACGAAAACTCAAATCTAGTTTGAAGGAGAAGTTCCAGTGTTTGTTTGAGGGAATTTCTAAAACCGAAAACCCAACCCGTCTCAATGAGATCTACACAGAGCTCTACATCACAGAGGGGGGGACAGGAGAGGTCAATGATGAACATGAGGTCAGACAGATTGAAACAGCAGCTAGGAAACCAGCCAGACCAGAAACAACAATCAAATGCGAAGACATCTTTAAACCCTCACCTGGAAGAGATCAGCCAGTCAGAACAGTGATGACAAAAGGAGTGGCTGGCATTGGGAAAACAGTGTTAACACAGAAGTACACTCTGGACTGGGCTGAAGACAAAACCAACCAGGACACACAGTTCACATTTCCGTTCACTTTCAGAGAGCTGAATTTGCTGAAGGGGAAAAAGTACAGTTTGGTGAAACTTGTTCATCACTTCTTTGGTGAGACCAAAGAAGCGGGAGTCTGCAGATTTGACCAGTTCCAGGTTGTGTTCATCTTTGATGGTCTGGATGAGTGTCGACTTGCTCTGGACTTTTACAACAATGAGATCCTGACTGATGTTACAGAGTCCACCTCAGTGGATGTGCTGCTGACAAACCTCATCAGGGGGACGCTGCTTCCCTCTGCTCGCCTCTGGATAACCACGCGACCTGCAGCAGCCAGTCAGATCCCTCCTGAGTGTGTTGACATGGTGACAGAGGTCAGAGGGTTCACTGATGAACAGAAGGAGGAGTACTTCAGGAAGAGATTCAGAGAAGAAGAGCAGGCAAACAGAATTATCTCCCACATCAAGACATCACGAAGCCTCCACATCATGTGCCACATCCCAGTCTTCTGCTGGATCACTGCTACAGTTCTGAAGGATGTGTTGACAACCAGAGAGGGAGGAGAGCTGCCCAAGACCCTGACTGAGATGTACATCCACTTCCTGGTGGTTCAAGCCAAACTGTGGACCCTCAAGTATCATATAGGAGCTGAGACGGAGCCACACTGGAATCCAGGGAGCAGGGAGATGGTTTTGTGTCTGGGAAAACTGGCTTTTGAGCAGCTGCAGAAAGGCAACCTGATCTTCTATGAATCAGACCTGAGAGAGAGTGGCATCGATATCACAACAGCGTCAGTGTACTCAGGAGTGTTCACGCAGATTTTTAAAGAAGAGAAAGGGCTGTATGATGAGAAGATGTTCTGCTTTGTTCATCTGAGCATTCAGGAGTTTGTGGCTGCTCTTTATGTCTTTCTGACTTTTACCAACTCTGGCATCAATCGGCTGTCACAGCCAAAAACCTGGTTGTCTAATCTATTAAGGGACAAATCTAAACTATCATACCTCTTCCGAAGTGCTGTGGACAAGGCTTTACATAGTCCAAATGGGCAACTGGATTTGTTCCTCCGCTTCCTCCTGGGCCTTTCACTGCAGACCAATCAAACTCTCCTACGAGGCCTGATGACACACACAGGAAATGGCTCACACGCCAATCAGGAAACAGTCCAGTACATCAAGAGCATGATCAGGAAGAATCTCTCTCCGGAGAGAAGCATCAATCTATTCCACTGTCTGAATGAGCTGAATGATTGTTCTCTAGAGGAGGAGATCCAACAGTACCTGAGTTCAGGAAGTCTGTCCACAGACAAACTCTCTCCTGCTCAGTGGTCAGCTCTGGCCTTCATCTTGCTGTCATCAGAGAAAGAGCTGGTTGTGTTTGACCTGAAGAAATACTCTGCTTCTGAGGAGGGTCTTCTGAGGCTGCTGCCAGTGGTCAAAGCTTCCAATAAGTCTCTGTAAGTTTAGAGAAAAAGGACAGATTAAAGTTAAAGGCTGTATTTGTTTTTATCAACAAATCTGACGAAAGGCCATAACCAACAATGCATTAGTCCATGTGTCTTTTGGACTTCCCCACCCTGCCTGTTTTAGTTTGAATTTGGCAAGACTATTATCTGCCAAATCATTATCTGCTGAACCTCTGGTTCCTCCTACAAAATAACAATTACACTACTAATTTCAAACAAAATGTCTATGACAGTCTGACAGTCCAAGATGACAAAACCCCAAAATATTCTGTTAACAATTGTAGAAGACCACAAATCCAGCAAATAATCACATTGTAGAGGCTGGAACAGGAGTTTCGAATAAAAAAAATAGCTGCCAATTAATTGTCTTTAAATCCACTAATCGATTAATCAGCTAAGCATTGCAGCTCTATTGACCATTATCTCCTAAATGTCACTTAGTTACATAGACTTGTTTTTAAATGATAATTGGTACAAAAATTCCTGTGAGCAAAACATATCTAAGTTTTTTGTTTTTTATATTGTAATATTTGGGAGTATCATTGTTCTTTTTTTTATAAGGTGAGAAATAATGATTATTTTGTAAATATATTTTTGTTGCATGTTCTTCAGGCTGAGTGGCTGTAATCTGACGGAGAAAAGCTGTGAAGGTCTGGCATCAGTTCTCAGCTCCCAGTCTTCAACTCTGAGAGAGCTGGATCTGAGTAATAACAACCTGCAGGATTCAGGAGTGAAGCTGCTTTCTGCTGGACTGGAGAATCCACACTGTAGACTGGAAATGCTGAGGTTAGATCATACACTGTATGGTAGATACACTATTCTGCTTCTCTAATTCTACTAAAGGCTTTAAATGTGTATTCCCCTGAAGCTAGAAATGTTCCCTGCCCAAACGCTAGTGAATAAGACACTCAACCTTTTCCTTCATTCACTATGACAATGAAGGAAAATGTTTGGAAAGCTATCTAAAATGTAACAAAAAAAGGTTTCTATTGATTTTATTAGGTTGAACCACAACAATCTCACAGAGAAATGTTGCCAGGGGTTATCATCAGTTCTCGGCAGCAAGTCTAGTCTGAGAGACCTGGACTTGAGTTACAACAACCTGCAGGACTCAGGAATTAAGCTGCTTTCTGCTGGATTGGAAAGTCCACACTGTACACTCGACGCACTCAGGTCAGGATAAATTATGTTTCACAGGGCGTTAATGCCTCATGGGTGTGACAGTTAATGTATGTTTAATTAGTTTGTATTAATTCAAAATTATTCTTCAGGCTGATTGGCTGTAATTTGTCAGACAAAAGCCATGATACTCTGGCTTCAGTTCTCAGCCACCAGTCCTCTACTCTGAGAGAGCTGGATCTAAGTAACAACGATCTACAGGATTCAGGAGTGATGCTGTTCTCTGCTGGACAGGAGAGTCAGCATTGTAGACTGGAAACTCTCAGGTTAGATCACGTCCTTGTTTATTACTAAGTTCCAAAGTTCAAACTATAATATTGCATGCTGCTCATTCTTGTTTTTGTAAATTTTGTGCTCATAAATTCCCTGTATTGATCAAATTAAAAGTTGTTTGTTAGAAACATTGCAATTCTTTTAATTTGAGGGTGAACAGGCTCAAAGAATGTGATGTTTTACTTGTAATGTGTACTTGACTAAGACACTGAACCCATTATGCTCTAGAAAGCTAAACACCTGAGACCCCCCCCCCCCCTTTTTTTTACTAGGTTGAATCAAACTAGGCTCACAGAGAAATGCTGTCAGGAGTTCTCATCATTTCTCAGCTCTTCTAGTCTGAGAGTGCTGGACCTGAGTAACAATGACCTGCAGGATTCAGGAGTGAAACTGCTCTCTGATGGACTAGCAAGTCCACACTGCCCACTCCAAACTCTAAGGTGAGATTAATGTTTTAAGGTTTTGGGTTTTGCAACGGTAACGCTGTATGCTGTGTTTTCTTGCTGTGTATGCTTTTTATTCATACATATTTTGTCCAGTGGTTTATTTTTTTATGATGAACTCTGTTTGATAAAAGTGTATACCTCTGGTTTCTACTGTGTTACTTTATTTCCACTAAAAGAGTTAAAGGAATAATTTTACATTTTGGGACATATGCTTATTTGCTTTCTTGCCAAGAGTTATGACACTGGTTAGCTTAGGTTAGCACAAAGACTGTGAACAAGGGGAAACAGCTAGCCTGAGTCAGAAGGTAACAAAAATCCACCTACCAGCACCCCTAAAGCTCACTAATTAACACTTGTTTGTTTCATCAGTACAGAAACCAAAATGTAAAAATGACAAGTTGTGGTTAACAGGGGGGTTATGTGCTGGACTATTTCTTGGCTGGGAGCAGTGACTTCCTTGTTAGCCCCTTTGTAACACTTTTTTTAAATGGTACATGTTCCTTTTGACAGGCTGAATCAAACCAACCTCACAGAGAAATGCTGCCAGGAGATCTCATCAGTTCTCAGGTCCCAGTCATCCAGTCTGAGAGAGCTGGACCTCAGTAACAATGATCTTCGGGATTCAGGAGTGAAGCTGCTGTGTGCTGGACTGGAAAGTCCACACTGTATGCTGGAAACTCTCAGGTCAGCATTCTGCAATTTGTTTAGTATGATAATGCAATTTTTGGCCTGTTAATGAAACTATATCAGCATTGTTTGCTTCAGCAAGTCACACTATACACTTTAATTCTTTATTAAACTACTGGACACTTTCTGCATTCACCTACTCTTACTTGGCTCTTACTACTACAGTTTACAACTCACAAATACCATTACAAATATGACTTCTTTGAGTATTGCTTAAACTACTACTACTTTTAAAATCCTTACTTAACAATTCCTAATGAATCTAACCAAAAATAAGCAAGCATATCTACATTTTCTTCAAAACAGATTTATTCTTAGTCAAATGTTGGTATTTAGTATGTAAGTTTACTGATTTGAAATCCTTCAGACTGAGTGGCTGTAAGTTATCAGAAAGAAGCTGTGAAGCTCTGGCATCAGTTCTCAGCTCCCAGCCTTCTAGTCTAAGAGAGCTGGACCTGAGTAACAACGACCTGCAGGACTCGGGAGTGAAACTGCTGTCTGCTGCACTGAGGAGTCCACACTGTACACTGGAAACTCTCAGGTGAGATAATATTTTAACACTACTTTGTAACTGTAAATGTCTGTATGTGGTTATATAAGCTTTCTGCATCTATCAAAACCTGAAGTTACACTGAATCTAAAACTAGTTGTAATACAGTAACAATCTAGTTAACGGTTAATGCTAAGAGATACCAGTGTTACATATGCTTGCTGAAATGTAGTTTATCTGAATCCTATTTGAAACACCCAGAAAGCTGAAACACATGAAATATAACTGAAATATTTTAAACATGTTCAGGTTGAGTCAAACGAAGCTCACAGACAAATGCTGTCAGGAGTTCTCATCAGTTTTAAGCACCAAGTCGTCCAGTCTGAGAGAACTGGACTTGAGTAACAACGATCTGCAGGATTCAGGAGTGAAGCTTCTCTCTGCTGGACTGAGGAGTCCACACTGTAGACTGGAAGCTTTCAGGTCAGCAACTATCATGTTACTATTTACTGTATATCTGTGCTTCCCTTTATTTATTTATTCTTTTCAAGTCAAAATTTGTACTGTGAGAAATTGTCCACACCGGGGTGCCCAGTGCAAAAATAACAGTCAAATAATTTTACGGTAGTGACCGCACTCGGTCCATTAAAATAAAGGTTCAAGGATGTTTTTATTAATTCTGATTAGAGCAATGTGTTTAGCGCAGCACTTCGCACAGGCTCATGAAAGAGTATAAACACTTGTGATATATTTTAAGCCATGCTTGCAGCGTGGTTCCAGGGTAGGCAATGTCTGTCTGTCGGTTGGTCCAACACTCTGGTCAAGCTTTTTTTGGCCAAGTCTTATTGTTTCCTTGTTGCCTGGTAGCAAATGTTCATGGCCCAGTCCTGGGGTGGGGACCTATAGAGCCTTTAAGAGGGCTCCACAAGTGCTCTAACCAGGGTTATAATACAATGTTAGTGTTCTGCAGTCATGTAACTGAAATATAATTATTTTCAAACTAGTGGACTAATGAAAACGTCTAACAAGATAGCAGTTTTAATCAGGGCTTTTATTTTCACAAAACTCCCTAGTTGTGTGTATTGGTATTTCTATAGGTTGTCAGGCTGTTTGATCACAGAGGAAGGCTGTACTTCTCTGGCCTCAGCTTTGAGGTCCAACCCCTCCCATCTGAGAGAGCTGGACCTGAGATACAATCATCCAGGAGACTCAGGAGTAAAGCTGCTCTCTGCTGGCCTTGAGGATCCACGATGGAGACTGGATACTCTCAGGTATGTAAAAAAAACAAAACAAAGGAAGATGCAAGGAAAGAAGGCCATAAGGATTAAGGGCCCTATTTTGTGTGCAAAAGGGCTGGGTGAAGTTGAATATAACTCAGAGGGTGTGGTGATTAATATATCTCCCCCAGTCATAGTACAAATAATACTACACAAACAGGCAAAGTGAAGGAAAAAACAAACAGTCTTGGCACTGGTTGTTGCGCGGCCACGAAAATAAGGCTCTAATTGCCTCTATGCTGGTCTGAATTTGTCTTCTTCTTCCAGTGTGGATCAAGGATGTGTTCAGTGGTTGAAATCTGGCCTGGGGAAATGTAAGTGTGTAAAATTTGTTTAAGTTTCAAATAGAGTCCATTCATGTGACATCCATTCAATCAGAACCCGCAGACCTGCATCTATTGTCTTTTTCTTTCCGTCAGATGTCTGTGAACTCACATTGGACCCAAACACAGCACACAAAAACGTCCACCTGTGTGAGAATAACCGTAAAGTGATGCTGACAATGGAGAAGCAGCCGTATCCTGATCACCCGGACAGATTCGACTGGTGCTACCAGCTGCTGTGTACAACTGGTCTGACTGGTCGCTGTTACTGGGAGGTGAACTTTGAAGGAGGGGTTGATATTGGAGTGACTTACAGAGGACTCAGAAGGAGAGGAGCCCGTGATGGCAGTAGGCTTGGATGGAATGAGAAGTCATGGAATCTGGAGTTCACTGAGAAGTGTTACTATGCCTGGCACAATAACATAAGAACAGCTCTTCTCACTCCTCCCTCCTCTGCCTCTAACAGAGTCGGAGTGTATCTGGACTGGCCTGCAGGCACTCTGTCCTTCTACAGAGTTTTATCTGAAACTCTGATCCACCTATACACCTTCTACTGTTTATTCACTGAACCTCTCTACCCTGGTTTTGGGTTCTTGTCACTGGAGTCGTCAGTGTCCCTGTCTTAATGAGAGGGCAAAGTGTTGCCTTCTGTTGTCCGATCAAAACTCAAATAGTCTTGCGTTAACTTGATGACAATGCTTTTTTGACATTATCCAAATGGTTTTGAGAAGGATGGCTCTGCTTTAAGAAACTAGAACCTGCATCTCAGGCTTTCTTTGATGGTTTTCTATAATATTGTGTATGTAGTATTGCTGTAGTATTTAGTATATTATCTGTGCAGAGGAGTGTCAACTAAATACACAAGTTCAGGTGCATTTTATACAGGACTCATCGTCTCAGCTACTTCTACGTCCATACTTTAATCTTTAATTATTATTATTATTTGATGCATCCATACTCTTTGTTTTTGTGTTGATGTGTCAAACTTTGTTTCACTTTAACTGTATTTTTATTTTATTGAAATTAAAGCCAAGCATACTCATGCACACACAGCAAATCATTCTGAACCAGCATATAGTGATCACATGTAATCAGTAACATTTTTTACTGATTACATGTAATTTGTTTTTTTTATTTTTTTTATTGATTGCTGTTTTTATTCATTGTTGTATTCTTTGTATTTATTTATTATTATTGGTTGCCACTTATGCCCGCATTAAAACTTTACTCTCTACTGATGCCATGTGATTACTAATGTCATTACACATTAAGAGCTATAGAAATCAAAAGTCAAAGTATGATTATGAGTTATCATGTATGAAAAGTACACATTCCAAAATGGCAACATCTTATATAAAATGCAGTTACACAAAAAAGTGTGTACGAAACTCCAATACAATAATGAAAACCGAATATGTACAATTTGAAAATAGATACAATGATGATAAAGTGCGTAAAGTACAAGAGATCAGAGTGAAACATAAATGTAAGGATCCAAAAACAATATGCAACATATTCCCATGATTAGACCTACAGTATTTGGTGGTATGCAGTGACCCATCTGTGACAAAATGTTTACATGTCAATGTTTAGACACCTATGTAAACGGGATGAGAGGTAAAATAGGTATTGACACTATTTCTGAGAAAAAAGCAAACATGACTTAGATTTCTTTTTCTATGTTGGATTTCCAGTCTGGTTGCTATGGCAACAGCCAATCACATCTGAGGAAGACGGTCCTAGTACCCTGCAGACAGGACGAGCAGTGAGCGTGCTGGCTTCACCCAGCAGTTTGTAGTTTAGGCCAATCACAAGTGAGCAGAATTGACTGACGCCCACAAAGTCGCAGCAGAGGATGTTGACTCCGCCCACCTCACACCCTGGCCGCTGCTCGCTTGCCCAGTGAAGCAGCAGTGAGAGAGCCCTCATCGTCATCTTCCTCATGGTCTGGAGGGGATGGAGGAGGACGTAAGGAGCGTTTTCTGTCAGGTTCAGACCACTGACGTAAAAACCAGCTGGAAAACAAACAATTGAAAAAATCAGTAAGGGATGGAAGAAAGCATGTTGCCTGAGGTTCCGACCCATGAAAATAACACCAACTGTTAAGTAAGAAGTCTGTAAACCAGTAAGTAAAATTAGACCTACCTGCAGTAGTACTGTACTTAAGTAGTTCAGTAGTTCAGTTTTGAGGTACTTGCTTACTTTTCAGATTACATACAAAATATAAGCTTAACCATAAGTTTAAAAAGTATTAGACATTGTTATAGATTAAACTACCCAACATTATATGAAGTTAAAATTAGCTTCACCATGACCAGCTTCAACATTAACGTACCATTTACATATTAATACGTCAATATTAATGATCCAGTAATACAATCATAACACACTGATGGGCTGTTCTGCACAGGGACTTTAGTAAATGATATGAATACTTCTTCCACCACTGCCTACCTGGTCTTCCTCTGTGCTTCTGGTCCTCCAGGTAGGCAATTACCTTCTTGGGGTCTGGGCTGTCGGCATACCTGGAGACAGAGCGCCAGTCAGTTTAATGTCTAAATTAGTTATTATTTGATTAACAGCTGAAGAGAAGACTACAGCAAAGATGTTGGCATTGTTCTGGAAGGTCATATGGAAGCCTTATTTAACAAAATGTGGTCAATTCTGCAAATAGCAATGTGTGATAATTGAAGGCCTTTGCTTGATTTTGATGCATAACAATGGTGTGAAACATATATATCTTTAAATTATAAGTATTAGAGATACACGTTGTGTATTTACCAGTATGGTATTCCAGTCCACAGCTCAGGGTGCTGCAGCACCATCTGCTGGTTTCCATAGGAAACAATTACCTGCTGACCTCTGGACCAACAGGAACGCAGGGTGGGAGTGTCCTGCATATAAACACATGTTCACATTAAGTATTCCATATCTTCAAAACTATTTTTTCAATTAATTGTTAAGTCAATAAAATGTCAAAACATGCCCATCAAAATTTCCCAGAGCCCAAGGTGACCTCTTTAAATGTCTGGTTTTGTCCAAACAACACTAAAAAACCTAAATATATTCAATTTACAATTATAAAAAACAGAGAAAAGCAGCAAATGTGAGAAGCTGGAACCAGCAAATGTTTGACATGCTTGCTTAATAAATGACTCTTGATTTTGGTGATTTTATTCATCAATTAGCAGCAGTGTTGTGGATTAATTCTCTATCAACTAACTGATTAATTAATGAATTAATTAATGAAACAATTTGTTCTCTCTCTCTCTCTCTCTCTCTCTCTCAGCCCAGTTACCTGTGAGGAGCAGAGTTTCTTTCCGAACAGCGTGACGATGAACTCCACAAGGTGGACGTGATCTTCGTCAGTCAGCAATTCGAAATGCGAGCAGGAAATGATTATGATCTCTTTGGTATGAGCGTCCAACCAGGTAGCCAGTTCGTCCAGAGCCTCCTGCATACACACGCACACACATTGTCATATTTTGTTTTCAATTTCTTCTCAGTAACTTAACTCAGGCCTGTATTGGCTCAACTCAATTTCCATGACACCAGAGTTTGAGTCATTCAAGTCTTTCCTTGCTTCTGGGCTGTATGTCTGTGGTTCAAACTTTACACTGTGTATAATGTGAGGAGGGCTGCTGTATGTTGCATTGGTGTGAGTGTGTGTACCTTCACTGTCATCAGTGTGTAGATGCCATGGGCGAAGAACAATTTGCTGCCTCCTGCTGGCTTCTTGGCGATCCGCAGGTCCAGGAAACGAATACCAAGATCACACTGATCACTGAGGACTGATTGCTACACACACACACACACACACACACACACACACACACACACACAGGGAAGAAGAGAAAGAGAATAAATATAAAAATATGGTTCTGTTTTCTCAAAAATGTACACTAATTCAATAGAAGTGGCAGGAACTCCAGTTCTGAGGCCATTGTCTTATTCAATCAATAGAATCCATTAATAGAAACCTAATCAGCAAGTATTTTGATGATCGATTTCTCGTTAAAGACATTTTTTAAGTAAAACTGCCAAAACTTCACTGCTTCTAGTCTGTCAAATTTGAATGTTTTCTGGTTTTCAGAGCCTTCTATGATAGAAAACTGAATATATTTGGGTTTTGCGGCCCCAATTCACAGTATGTGTGCTCCTCCACCTGTGTGGTGGCCCAGCGGGAGACGCAGGGTCGAGTCCAGCAGGGAAGCAGCCTGTCAATCACTCTGAGGAGGCAGGGCTCTGATTGCAGGACAGGAGAGGAGACATCCAGGCAGAAAGACATGCTGTCGTGGCTCCCTGTAGTGAGACATGGAGGGCAGTCAGACATAAACGATACGCCCAAAAGTATGTGGCCACCCCTGTCCATTAAGAGCCCAGTATCCCCGGGATTTCTGTTTTACCAGGTATAGCCAGGTTCCACATCGGGACATCCAGCAGCTCCTCGGGCAGACTGGACATCCAGTCCGGGTTTCCTCCGAGCTCTAGCCTCTCTTGGTCTCCCATGCTCTTCAGCTGAAGTATTTTGCTGCTTGACTGCTTCGCTGCTCGGCTATTTTAATTACGAAAGTTGAACCATTTCCTTGTTTCGAATTCAAACACAGTTTGTTTACAAAGTATTCCGCAGAGAAAACGTCTGTTAGCGGCTATAACAAGCTAACACTTCCGGTGGCAACCTTCGAAATAAAACCGGATGGAAATTGGTTTTCGAAACAAAAGTACAAAGTAATAACAAGCTACTGTACTAGAAAAAGAAAAAAAAAGTTTAATGTTTATTTTATTCTTGGCTTTAGAGGTAAAGTTAGACTTATGATTAGGTTGTAGTAAGACATTAATAAGCGAATGTACTACTAGGCTAAGGACACAGACAGAAAATAGTTATAGGAGTCAGGAGTTTCCAGTTATACCACCAGCCTGTTAAATAAAATAGAAATCAAAACTACATTTTATGCAGTTACAGGGTTAAATTGCTTCTGTGTCCTTTACTTGGAAAAACGTGATATTTAAATGACTTATTTAGGTTTGTTAAAGTGAAAATCAAGTAGGCCTTAGATGATATAGAGAAATAGCAAATAGTCAAATCAAACTCCAGGCACATAGGCACTTTCAAAGGACTGCATTTCTTAATAAACCATTTATCTCATTATCTAATCCTGACCATCTCCTGATATTACCTTGTCACAATCTTGTATTTCAATTCAGCAAATTGTTTTTCTTCAGACTTTAGTACAGTTGGGGTCTTTAGGTGAAAGTTTCTCCTGGGAAAATGAGTTTGGGAAAACGTGAACGGCTTAATTAAGAGTTGTTTACGTGATCATTAAGTTTGTACAAGGCACGTAAGGACCTGCTGAACCAGATTTGCCTGGCTTTTTATACACGTGACCTGGTGTTCTTTCTGAGTAAGAGCTTTGTGTTTAGTTTGATCTCTTTATGTCTGGTGTTGGAGGTATTGTCTACTTCTTTTGACCAACAGCAGCTCTGGTTTTTAAAACTTGTCCATCATAACAGAACTCAGGAGACATGTTTAATTTCTCTGTCTAATGACTAGAAGTGATCGTTTCCTCATCATTGATCCAAATAATTGATTTTGATTAGAGCATTATTAGAACAATATAGAGGTCTTACTCTCTGGAACAGCTTAAAATCAAATACATATCAATCTACTTCATGAGGCAAGGCAAGTTTAATTGTATAGTGCCTTTCCAGAGTGTTTTACATAAGACTTAAAAAGACATTAAATCAAGATAAAAGTATAAAAAGACACATATAGGATTTAAAATTAATACAATAAAAAGAAAGACTCTAAAACAAAGATAACTCTACAGCCATGCCAGCTAACATGCTCACAATGACAGTCACATTTAGATTCAGACTGCTATAGCGTACTTTATTTGTATTATTACAATATATTTTCTCATTCCTCTCCAAAGGGTTTAAGGACTTATAGGGAAAAGTAGCAGGGGCCCTACCTCCACATGATCTCCCCCATTACTGCTTTTATACTATTAGATTACCCTAATATATTTACACACCGTGTGTTGGTGTGTAATGTAGGACCCGAACAAAATGCTGAAAAAAGAAAAAGAATAAAATCACACATTGTGTTGCTTTGTTTTGTACAAGCGTTAAATTTAAAGCAACATGATCCAGCAGAAAATCAAATTCTAGGAAAACCATGGAAAGCTATTTACTAATTCCCTAGTTTCAATGTCTTTTCAGTCATGTAACACATACTGACACTCAGTGGAGTCACACATGGACAGATTATTCCAGTTTAGCTTTTTAGCTGCAAAAATTATGTTAAGGACAAACAAGTGGCTGCTGTTTAGCTCTTTGATGACATGCCCTTTCTCTGAACCATTAAGAGACACAGTTCCTGTAACAAATGTGAATTAACTCTCTCTATGGAGCAGCAGGAAAGACCTCACTGAATGATACAGCATTTTTTTTAACCTTTATTAGATTATCTTGTTTAGAGTAATGGCTAATACAGCCAGTGAAAGTTGCATGGAAACATACAAGCAAAGCAGTCACAGCACCATGGTGCACTGTATGAATACTGCAGTGAAGGAATAGTGAAGTGAAGGGGGTACAAATAGATTTTTCTTTCTTTTTACAATTTTCCCTGTATACCCCATCACACTTTATTAACTTAAGGAAAACAGAGTACAGTTTGTACCAGGAGGACATAGTTCATTTTTGGGTTTGTGACAATGTATGTACAATGTGCTTCCAAATGGCTAAATCTATTCCTCTTTGTCTTCTTTCAGTTGGCAAACAATAATACTGTGCATGACATCCAAAAACTGGTGCAAAGGGGGACAGATAGTCTGGTTACTGAGTCTCAGCTGAGTTAAACCGCTGTTCTGTCGCCTCCTGCTCTCTCTAATCACTTGTATTGTGTTATAACGCAGACGAATTCACAGTAAAATGAGTTTCATTAATGTATATTTCTGTGTCTGCTGTCAGACAACTGAATGAGCCTAAAAGAGTGATTTGATCGCACGTCATCAGTCTGAATGGCTATCTCAACTGTCAAAATGGACATAAATACAGCTCAAGGATAAAAGTTGTGCTGCATGATCAGCAGCAGGGCTGGATTTACCCACATGGGGGCCCCAGTTCACACCACCCCCTCCGGTTCCCCAGCTTCATTTGGTTATACATTTAGTAAACAAAAATATGCGCTATGAAAGTATAATTTTAAAAGCAATGGATCATGAATTGGTAAAAATGCAGAAGCCGCCTTGAAACCCTTATTATTTCAGTGTTAACTGTGCTTTTAAGCTTGCAATTAACCAAGTTACAACAAAATAATTGCCACAAAGAAATTGCCTTTCGGGACCTTGAGGGCCCTGGGGTCCTGGGGCAGTTGCCAGCTTTACTTGTTTGGTAATTCAGCCTTGGTGACCACCTATACTAACATTTAAAATCTTCACTTTGCATAGCCCCCAACTGACCATATCTGGGCAGGCTTACACCCCCTTAAAATTCTTGTTTTCGTTGACCTCCTGGTTTAACCTCTCACCTTGCTGCAGTGAAGTACAGGTGTATTCCAGGACCCTGTGACATCACTGCTGGGTGTGGTTACAGGTGCAAAACACTGCTATGCAGCCTGGCGTTTAGTTACTCGTTAAGCACAATTTTTTGAGTGCAGGACTTTTACTTGTAATGGAGTATTTTTACATAAGATGTAAGACAGATGGCTATTTTTACCCAAAGAAAGGATCTGAACAAATCTGAACAACTGACCGCCATCGATCGCCATCATTTCAATTGGAGTAAATAACATTTTACCAAAATAAATATCAACATTAGTAGATCATGTGGATTTTATAGTGTTCAGTTCAGTTCAGTTCTTATCTTTATTATCCCTGAGGGGCAATTTGTTATACAGCCGGCAGTAACCACATAACCATCAGACAACCAATAAAGAATAAATACAGTATAAAAATCACATTGAGTTATTTAAAAGGCCAAAGGCAGCAGGGACAAATGAGTTCTTGAGTCTATTGGTCCTGCATCTTGACACGTTGAATCTGCGGCCAGACGGAAGCAACTTAAACTCCTTAGACAGGTGGTGGCTAGGATCAGCCAGGATTGTCTGGGCCTTCTTCAAAGCCCTAACCTTGTACAGATGGGGCAGGTCATTCAAGGTCGTGCCTGCAATTTTGCTGCACACTTTTGACGATACCCTGCAATCTATTTCTATTTTGGAGGCTCAGTGACCCGTACCAGCTCACAAAGGACAATGTGAGGACTGATTCAATAAATCAGCTTCATGACGGTATTGTCAACATTAAAACTGCAAAGCTTACGATAAAAGTGCATGCGCTGATGGGCTTTTCTACACGCAGCATCCACGTGAAGCCCGAAGGTCAGCTTGTCATCAATTTCAGTGCCGAGATATTTGTACAGCTGCCGCAGCTCAACAGCCTTATCATTAATCATCACTCCATTATATGGTATTGATTTTAATTGCATTTTCTCACCTCCACGCACCATTGGTGTCTCTCTGTATTATCATTTTAGATGCTATGAATGTCCTGAAGTCAAATTCCTCTCAATTTATTACAGCTCTGGGTAATTAGAGTGATGCCCAATTAAAACTGTGTACAGAAGCAAAAAATACTGCAGCTTTCCAATCAATTACGTGTTCTATTAGCCACGGTCCAGACAGTCTGACAGCACTGGGTAACTTAGAGCTCTTTTGTCCTCGTGATGTGCCCTACTAACCCTGTGTCACACAGAATACATTTCACGTTATAATGTAACATTTCATTTTGCTGTTAGGTTTTCTGCACAGAGCATTGGCACATTGAAAAGCTATTCTCAATAAGATAATATTATTCCATTGATTTATTCTTAGTGAGAGCAAATTGGGTAAACATGATTGACGCCATGTGCTAAGCAGACTGGGTTTCATATATTTTTTTCTTTAATGGGAAGCCACTCGACTTGAACTATTAATTTACACATTTTAAAGATTTAACTTAAAATAACTAAAGGCAAAAAATACTGAAACAACCAGGCTGAGGAGCTGAAGCTGGCAGAATAACTGTGACCTTAAAATCACCCCTTTAGAAATATCTTCATAGATGTGAGCCCGATAGTTCATTCTTGACCAGTTAACAGAAGAAAAAATCTCCATTCAAAGTCCACTTACTCACTTGTTCCGGGGCTTTCAACCATACCACACAGTCTTTATCAGCAGATGGAGTTCGCTCAGTTGTCATGGATCCTGTCCCTTTGACATAATTACCCTGTGATCACGTGAAATCAGTTCTGGCAGCTTGTTTATTAGCTTAATTGGTATGTCAACATCTTGAAATCCTATGAAAATCTTTTTTTTCTTGAGATGAGTAGAAAACATGATTCAAACTTACATTTTCAGTTAATTCAAGTTTGTAATTGTTTATGTTGACATCTTGAAATAATACAAACTGATAAACGTCCATGATAAAAAATGTGTGTGACATTGTAGTTGTGTCCAGTACGAGTGAGTGCATGTTCAAAAGTTCCACACTTCACCATGGGATTTGTTGGGATTTTCAGCATTTTGTCTTGACTTTATAGCAGTCTAAATATAATGTGACCTGCCCACTCTGGTCACACCACTGCCTCCACCTTCCTGCCCCAGTGTGTGTCCCATTTTGCTCTAATTTTAAAAGGCAGATGGACTACAGCGCTCAGTAGACACCTCTGGTCTCAGTCTACAAGCAGGCTCCTCAGGCTCCACTGACAAGTAAGAATTCATCTTGTCTTTGACCCAGTGTTCTTTGCCTTTCCACTCTGTATTTCTGGTTTTCTCTCATTTATTTTCCACTCGTTCATAATAGTTTCAGAAATGTAAATGAGATGTGATTGTATTCCTGCTTCAAATCTTCCATGTCTATGATGTGTGAAATAACTGCCCGTTTTAGCCTCATATAACAGTTTTTTGATGTCAGTTTGAATCATTATATTGCTAAATTCCTCATGATTAGCTGAATATAATTCCGGTTTCTGAGAAGGTTTAGAGGATTATTTGCGTTGCTTGTAGTATTTTTGTCAGGTATTATGATGCCGGCCTAATTACTTGCTGATGCTCAATAGATCAGTGAACTCAGTTGGAGCGATGCAGTGGTATACATTGAAAATAGAAGTATAAGACTTATAGAGGGATAATAGGGGAAGCAGGGTAAGGGGAAGCAAGGACTGATAGAGGTGTCAAGATAGCAATAATATGGGTACAGAGGGTTAATAGCTAAGTATTAAGGGGTACAAGGGTTTTATAGAGGCATTTAGATAGTATAGAGGAGGATAGTGGGTTTAGATAGGAGTATAAAGGATTACTGGGGCTTCACAGAAGTGTATAGAGGGTTTAAGTAAGGGGTACAGGGAGTTTATAAGAGAGTACAGAGGGGTACATAGGGAGTACAAGGGGGTTTATAGGGGAGGGTTTATAGAAAAGTACAGAGAGATACAGAAATAGTATAGAGGAGTACAGATGGTACGGAGGGTTTAGAAAGGGGTACAGAGGGTTTATAGAGGGCTAAAGAGGAAGGCAGAATGAATATAGAGGAGTATAGAAGGTACATAGGCTGTAGAGAGGGGTACAGAGGGGTACACAGGTTTTATAGGGGAGTGGCGAGGGTACAGAGAGTTTAAGACTGGTTGAACAGGGCTAAAGCCGTACAGAGGTCTTATAAATATTTATAGTCATTCGCAAACTATCTGCCAATAAATGAAATCCCTGGCTATCATCTAAGAGTGTCTAACAATGACTTTACAATGACTGACAACAGGCAAATGTGAAAGCTCTGGCTGCTCTGCATCTGATCAAATGTCCAGTCAATAGCAGCCTTTGTGTTTTGGCTAATACACCTGATTCAATTACTCTCAAAATACTTTAATTAACTAATTCAGGGGAAAGACAGAGCACTATTTTGTTCTTGTTGTTTTTCTTCCTGTCGGTGCCAACACACTACCCTCGCTGTATACTATTGTTCATTGTCAGTAGGGCAGCTTTAAACTGTGTCATTCAATTAGACAATGATAATCATCTCAACCGTTTTGTATGGTGGTTTGGGAGGAATGTAGGCTCTAGTAATGTAATCAAATGTGCATTGAGCTGCCCCAGAAGAGCATGACTTTCCCCTTTGAAGACTTTCCAGTTGTCTAAATAGTTTGGATTTCTTCCAAGAATTGATTTTCATTACATAAAATTTTATGCTACATCTTAAACTAATATTTAAACCTCTAATGATGCTGTTTGCTGACCATTAGCCCACAAAATCATAGATAAAGTCGGCAATAGAATTTTTCCTCTTGTATGTTGCATTTCTTCGCATTTTTGTACTTTTTTCTTTGTTTGACTCTTCTGCTGCCCCTTCATTTTTTCTCTAACTTCTCCATTATTTTTACTCTACTACTTCTACTTTCCCCTCTTACCATTTCTCATTATTGCTTTCCCCCTTCTTCCATCTAACTCTCCTTGTTTTTTGTCTCACTCAAAATTTCAACTCATTCTCCAGATGGATGGAGGCCATTCATTTTATTGGGGGAATTTAGAGGAAGCCAAGCTCATTTAGACCTCCTTAGACTTAAATTTAGACTCTTTTGGAGTAGGTAGACGAGATTTAAAAGTCACATCATGTCCATTAATAAAGTGGAAGGTATTTCTCTACAACGTGTGTCCATTTGGGGGCTGTTTGTGACATTCCTCTGCCTAATTTGTTGTATGTAGTACTCAATTGAGTTTCCAGGAAGTTCAGAAGGTCCACATTGTGTACCTGGTATATGGTCATGGAGACATGATATAATTTACTGGACCATGTGATCCTGATATGGTCCTGTAGTGCTTTTGTTGAAAAAAGTCACCTCTCCAATTACAGGGATCCAGACCTAGTATCAAAGTTTCTATGGCGACAGATCTTGTGCATTGCATCCAAATTTTGGGACTTCATTGGCTGCAGTTACATTATCTTTATGCACTGTTTATGAATGTCTTTATGTTTTATCTTACAGGACAGACGACTCAGAGAGGAGATTTCAGTCCAAATGGCTGAACGCTACGACTGTACAGAGTGTAAGGAGTCCTTGTATGGGCAAAAGTACATCCTGAAGGACGAAAACCCGCACTGCATTAAGTGCTACGAGGCACTTTTCTCCAACACCTGTGAAGTGTGCCAAGTGCTCATTGGCTGCACCAGCAAGGTAAAATGGTACACCCAGAGGTGTTAATTGGTGGTACTTCTCAGTTTGCATAAGTGTGTTTAAGGGGGAAGTTTTATTGGAAATCTTTACTGATATTTGAATTTTGAACTTGTTGAAATGTTTCATAGACCAGAACAGGCAAATGCAACAACTTAACTGTCTTCCTACCAAACACTCTGTCCTTTCATTGACTCTGCAGGATCTGTCCTACCAGGACCGCCACTGGCACAGCGAATGCTTCCTCTGCATTAAGTGCTGCCGATCTCTGGTGGACCGGCCTTTCGCCACCAAAGATGACATGCTGATGTGCATTGAGTGCTACAGCAACGAGTACTCTGCCAAGTGCCATGCGTGCCTGAAGACCATCATGCCAGGTGAGGAGGCCTGATCACACCCAGAGACAGAGCAATTGTTCACCAATGTTTGGTTTTTTGAGCAAAGATTGGGTCAGTAGCTAAAGTATGGATGGTACATTGCATCTGGAATGATTCTACGTCAGTTAGCTTGGCGATGCTGGTGACAGACTGCTTTTATTTTCTTATTTTTTCTATTATCTTGATTTCTATGTTCTTATTTTGATTATTTTCAGAAATTAAATCATGTTGGAAACCTCAGGGACGATTTTAATGGTCCGAACATCGTTATAAAATCAACAAAATACACTAAAACTCAAAGGTGTGCAAGAAATGCCACGAGGCGGTTTGGTAGCCTTCAAATCTTAATGTACAAAATGTTTTTTTTCTAGATTGTAGCTGACACATAAATTGCCATTAGCTGTGGTTGAGGATAGTGGGACCTACTGTACATTAGTAATTATTGACGTAGACATGGAAACGTAATGAGTGATGACAATAAGTCTACATGTTATTACTGGGTTGTTACAGCCATAATAACTTTAGTGAGTTGGAGATGGACGGCGTGCTGCTGCAGGTTAAATTGAGAAATCACATTTGTTAGCGTGAGAGCTCCTACCTCTTTCTTCTTTGTCTTTCCCTCCCACTCTCACACTTTCTCTCTCTCTCTCTGCCCCCTCCATCCACCAGGCTCTAAAAAGATGGAGCATAAGGGCAACAGTTGGCATGAGAATTGTTTCACCTGCAACCGTTGCCAGCAGCCCATGGGCACCAAGAGCTTCGTGCAAAAGGACGGCAACAACTACTGCCTGCCCTGCTATGAGAAGCAGTTTGCCCAGCAGTGCTTCCACTGCAAGAAGGTAAAACAACACTGTGGTTCACTCATCTCAATGCTCGCGAGAGGCTCTGATTGCATTTTACAGTTTGGTAGTCGGCTCCAGATGCTATCAATTTGTATTTTTGCCTTTAAAGTAGATCAGAAATCAATAATTCTCTGCAAATGCAACTGATTTTGTTTTTGCTTAATGCTTGTGAGGTCGCGGAGAGGTCTCTAAAGAGAAATTCTTCCATCCTCTAGATAATAACAAGATCAATATTCTGTTTCAAGTTAACCATGAACCATGATTTTTCCCTTAGACGTTCCCTGGGTAGTTTAAAGTTAAAGCTCAACATGTCATTGAAGTACTATGATGCCTATATTGAGTGAAATATTCAAACCCAAGAGGACATGTTTTTTCATCAATTTGAAATATTATACAGATCATTTTAAAGACATATCCTTGTAATGAAGCCAAGTTTGCTATCATTGAAGGTTTGGGATTGGAATTTAAAATGAAGTTCTGTGCTCCCTGGGACTGAAAGTTAATAGTGCAGTTATGAAAAGACGAACAGTAAAGGAGGGAAGGAGACTCATACTGTATGTATGGTATATAACAGCTATGGGCAGGAAACAGATGGTCAAGCCGGCAGGAATCGGAGGCGTCTTTTTGTGCTAAAAGCTGGTAGGTGAGACAGCAGTCATCTCGCTCGCCTGTGACTCAGCAAGCAACAAACAGCAGAAATGACAGAGAAATTAAGCAGTATGAAGGTATACATACATCTGCATCTTTAGATGTGCTCTGTGTGGTAAAAATACCAGCAGTCATTTCGCAAAATAGCAAAACCTAGCTCTGCAACATATGGTGGTTATGTGTAGATTAGGCCTCCAAACTGCAATAGAGTTGCAAAGCAGGAAGGGCTGCTGGTGTTTTTCCCCTTCTCTCTTCCCATTTCAAATTTTTCTTTTAATGATATCCTTAATGTTACTTAACATAGAAATACAGGAACACCTCTGTAACATTGGGTTTATGTTATGGCCACCAGTTTTGATCATTTCAACTTTGTTTTTGAGAAAGGAGGCTTTACTGCAATACCCATGAGCCTCAGCCGTCGTTGCTATGGAGAAGAAGCCAGTCAGAGGCAAAAAATAAGAGCGGTAGCCGATTTAACGCTTAAATCGGCTACGCTTTGTCATGACATTTTTGCTGAATTCATCCAAAATTAATACAGAATCTGATTTTTTTACGATTTGTTTCTCAACACCGTAATCTTTAGCTTCCACCTGCTGTTAGCAGCGGATGGAGCATCATTTTAAGCTTGTTGATTGAATGTTTCTTCTTGAAATGCACATTGTAGAGGTGTTCAGTACATGTATGTATAAATTAACCTTTATCAACTAGCTGAGCTGACGATACTGACTCACCTGTGTCGCTGACTCAATCAGTAGCTTTTAGCAGTGGAGCTCCTCACTGGTGACTGAGAGCACGTTCTCAGCTCAGCTGTGATTCACAGTATGTTAGTTTCTCGTTAAACGCTTATTAAAAGACACCAAAAGGCACAGAAACAATTAATCAGATAACTGTTGTCAATAGTAGGCTGCTGAACTATTAACCATGTGTGCTGTGCTTTCAGTCTGACAAAACAAAAACTCAACTCAAGGTCCACTTACTAGCTTTTTCCAGAACCTTCAACTGCATCTCATGGTTTTCATCAGTGGATGGAGTTTGCTGGCGTCAAAGATCTCCCTTGAACAGAGACAGATCTCCACTCCACATACCACCAACTGAGCTATCTTTATGACAACTAAACAAACTCCATCTGCTGATGAAGACCATGAGATGCAGTTGAAGGTTCTGGAAAAAGCTAGTAAGTGGGCCTTGAGTTGAGAATTGTTTTTATCAAACTGAATGATCTAAAAGCGCTAATAAACGTCTTTGCTACTAAACATTGTATGTCTCAATAACACATTGTAGTTTTTTGATAATATACATGACATACAACGTCATATTTTCAGCCCATCACCACTGGAGGAGTGAACTACCGTGACCAGCCCTGGCATAAGGAGTGCTTCGTTTGCATTGCATGCAAGCAGCAGCTGGCCGGCCAGCGGTTCACCTCTCGGGACGACTTCGCCTACTGCCTCAGCTGCTTCTGCAACCTGTTTGCCAAGAAATGTGCTTACTGCACCACCCCGATCAGCGGTAAAGTTGAACCTGCACTTGTGTCCGGAGTTATGCCATGTTTGTTAGGATAGATTGTTTTATCAACACAGGAATCAAAAGACATTTTCAATGGCACCTTTTAGATGAGCAAATCATCTTTACATTTTTAGTCCCATGAAGTTCATGAAAAACCAGCACGTTTCCCATTTCCCTAGTGCTGCCATTTTGTTACCAGCCTTTACACTAAAATGATGTCAGGTTTGTTGACTCTCGTCCAGATTTCTTAATCAGACAGGCATGACCAGTCCAGCCTGGTTCCAGGCCTCTGAATTGCCGCCCACGTCTCTGATTCATTCAGCGATTCGATTGCAGTTCAGTCTGATTTGCAGGCTGAGTTCAGTCTGCATAAACTGCAACATAATTCCAGTGAGCGGGTGTGGTTGCTGTTCCTAAAAAAATAAAGATACAGGTTTACATAAAATGTGTTTGAATTAAAACACAAGGGGGGACAGGGGTGCTCCAGCGATGTAGTGTCGTACTTTCATAAAGTAAAGGGACTTGCAAGAGACAGATTTTAAAATGCAATGGACATAATTACAGAAGCAGAGGCCCACAATATAAGTCAAGCTCCAATAAAACAGAATCCTACATTTCCCACAGTGCAACTCGGCAGTGTCTTTCACTTCCCCTGCCTGGTAAAGGTTCATGTAAGGTTTAGGCTTTCTGTTAGAAATTTTTAGTCTCCAAACCGAGATAACTGACATCATCACAGTTATTTTCTTAGACTCTCTTAGCCAAAGCTCTTCCAGAGCCACAGATACAGTTCTCCAAACATTTTCACAGGCTGAGTAGTGCTAACCATGGCTAGTAAAGTGAACTTAATGTGTAAAATAGGTGAACTGCCCCTTTAAAAACTGTTTTTGTTGTACTGATGTCTTTTTATTTAGTGCCTCTGTCAGTTGGAACAGCAGTAATGTTTAAATTGTAGATACTAGGAACAACAAATGCTAGTTAAAATGTTATGAGGTGTGTCAAAATTCTTAATTTGTCCTAAAATAGTGAATAAAACAAGATATAAACACAGTACATATAGCATTTCAACGTGACTTTAGGGATCATAAATTCAAGTAAGAGGTAACCACAGTATATATGTCACCTTCAAAATGGACTGAACCTTTCCCAGATCATATGCGTCCCTCTGCATCCTATGCATCCAATCACCATCAATTATAGGATTATTACATTACAGACAGCATGAGACAGTTGAGTTGATTTTGTTCCATTTGCAGCTCATGGCTCCTCTTTGTTGCTTTTGTCTCAGGTCTCGGGGGCGGCAGGTACATCTCGTTTGAGCAGCGCCAGTGGCACAACGACTGCTTCAACTGCAAGAGGTGCTGCGTGTCTCTGGTCGGCCGAGGTTTCCTGACGAGCAAAGACGACATCCTCTGCCCCGACTGCGGCAAAGATTTCTGAGTGATCTACAAGCAAGAAAATAGCTGGGTGCCAAAGAGCACTGGCAATATTCTCCTAACCTGTTCTTTGTCCCATTATTGGTATTAGTTATTGGTTTCTTACACATTAACCTGTTCTTACTGCATACACTGATGATACTGTGTTTAATATAAATGAGTTGAAGCCTTCATTCCAAAATGTAGTTTTTTAAAATGTTTTGCTGGAAAAAAAAAAACTTTCTCAGAAACATTCCCACTTGGAAAGCATAACCTTTGTCAGTGAGTTTTCTAACTTTCACGTCAAGAATCCTAAAAAAAAATGTTTATCTCATTTTGGAATGAAACTGTGTGTATGGCATCAAAATAACCAGTTATGATAGATGTTTTAGAGCATATTAAGAGCATGAAAGTTGTTTTAATGGATGGCACTGTGATGGCAAGTGTTCTTAAAAGAGTTAATATAATACTACTAATGCTGTTTATTCTTATTACATGAATTCTGTTTAGCCTGTTAAGCCTAATAAAGATTTTTTGAATTTGATGGATGCTTATTGGTCATCAGTCATGGTAAAAAAAACCATCAAATATGTTGGTAAAAGTAGAAATACCACATTGGAATAATACTAGTCCTGCTTTTAAAATTGTACGTTTGCGAAACTAAACTGTACCACTTTCAGGATCATCAGGAACCCTTAAATTGTAGCTAGTGGTTATATTTATGGTTAATAAATCATTTACTAATAGATCAGTTTTGGGTTGTCAGGTTGTAAAAAAAAAAAACATTAGCTGGTGTGTATTCTTTCTATTTGGTAATAATTCAGTTATAAATATTTAATAAATTCTTATGGGTTTCTCACTTATTAATAAGCCATCAAGTCTGCAGTTATAAATGCTAATAAATCATTAATACAGGATTTTTATCATTAGGTTTGCAGCTGTAACAGTTAGTAACATGTTAATAAATGGATTTTGGTCCAGATTGTCTGTAGCCCTTTTCTAAAAATGAAAAAATAAATAAATAAATAAATAAATAAATAAAAATCAATCTGGCAACCCTAATGTTGATCTCATTTACGGTTTGTGATTATGAAGAAGAAGAAGAAAAATAATCAATAACTAATCATACACAAATAAAGATTTAATGTGAAAGAATAAGGACAAACCAATTACTTTATTTATTAATACTGCCGTTGTAAGCAGCATTATGCAACCAACAGGATGCTCGTTTTCTGAACGGCACCAAAGATCGTCTCCTGTTGTGGTAACAGCTTGAATATTAAAAAGAGACTTCACAGCCTACAAAATTACGTTAGGCGTTGTCGAATATACACGATCTTTGTTTGGCGTACCGGAAGTCGACAGCAGGTGCCACAGGAAGTGTGTGCGGTCCTGCCTTGTCTGCTGAATAAGAGGAAAGAAACGGAATTGCAAAAAGCCGCTCAATAATTACAACAAAAGAAAAATAACATATAATGTAAGATACGTGTCTGATTTTCTGCGAGTAGTATCGTTAACTGCTTACCTAAAAACTAGCGTTGTTGCTGCGCAAAGTAAGGTTAGCGCTGGAAAGCCACTGCGGCAACTAGCTAGGCGGCTAACTAAATTAGCAAGGCTTTGTTAGCTACATGGCTAAGTAAAATTATGCCGCTAGAAGAAGATGCGCGTAGTATGTTTCTCGATATTGTGTGCTTTTATATATAGACAATACACCGTGTGTATGCTCAAGCTCGAATTTTACGCTAGTTGGCGTGCATGCATCCTCTGCAAAGTGGGCTCACTTTTTATCAAATTTTTTGATAATGCCTTGTTCTATGGGTGGTATCTGCAGTTCTTAGCAAATATAGCTTGTTTCACACATACATGCACATGGGTCGCGTTATTAATTATTTTAACAGCATCCAAATTGCCACTACTTCGATGAAAGAGCGCTTACGGGCCGGTTTCATATGGAGAAACACAAGGCCTAACTCCATTAGAAATATTCATCATTTAAGCTGGCGTTTCTAGTCGTTAACGGTACATCACTTTTTTAAACATGATTTGCTAACTTTTTTAAATGTATCTGGTGTTTTGGTAAATTCGGCACACATACTTAAGCAATAGATTATTTCTCAAAAATCTCTTAATGGTTTTAGGCCACTGCCCCTCTCTGTCCATTATGGTGGAAGATGGATGGGTGGAAGATGGATAGGTGGGTGGGTGGGGCAAAACATCTTTGAAAGTGGAAATTTTATGTGCAACAAGTTGTGCTTTGAGTTTTGGATGTGTTCAGATTTTAAAGAGAAGGTGCTGGTAATGTAGGCCTTAAGTCAAATGTTATATCTCATGTTTGCTAACAAGCGAGGTGGCCTTAAATTTATGTTATGTATCACGGCGCTCTTAAAACTATTAAGTATTCCCTTTTGTCATCAGATGTCTTCAGCTGAAATGAGTGCTGCTGTACCCAACCATCGAAGGACCAAGCCTGGTGGTAAGACTAAATTAAATTCCAAAGCATTTTCTGGCTCCATCACCTGTGATACATTCAACTACTCAAAGCTAAAAAATATTGAACATTTCTAAAACTTAATGTAGACATTTTTTTCTTCAAGTCACAAGAAGAAAACAGGAAAGAATGACTTTAGATCACTGAGTTTGGCTGTGCGTGTTTCAAATATGCCAAAGTGTTCATTTGCTTATAATAGGAGCCACATAGCAAAGAAAGCGGATGTACTTCTGACATCATTGCAGGCATAAAGCCCGGGGTTGTGAACACCGGCATGACTGGACCGACGTCCCAGATCCCCGGTCTATCCCAGAGCGCCAACGAAACCACTCCGGCGGAGAGGATCAGTGGACGGCGAGTTGGGATATTTGAGAGTGACTCGGACTACGTCAAGCTCGCAAAGGGTGGGGGACACAAAGGTAAAGGTTTCTTTGAACTTAAAATGGGTAGTTTTATCATTTGTACTAATCCTCATAGTTTTATGACAGAAGGCACTGAAATGCTTAGGACACATTCATAAAAAGATTGCTTGTGTGAAAGTGATGCTCTCAGTAGATCATTGTATTAGATAAATTGGCCTGTAGATTGTAGTGTTTTAAACCTGCCTGAACCAATTGCGAGCACACCACAAGTTGTCGATGACATAACTAATTAAAACCAAACATATTATAAAAATTAACACTTGAACATACATCAGCATGCTAAGAACTACATAAAATGACAGAAACCATCTTTGGGAACATTTTATTTGACGTGTACTTTGACTTTTCAGTTTGGCCCATGTCCCATGCTAACATGGAGGGGGTGGGGTTTATGACCTATACTGCAGCCAGCCACCAGGGGGCCACTTTTGGGGAGCTGTCATGTTGTCCATCTTTACATACAGTCAGTGATTGAAACAGTGGAAGTCATCACATTTTGAAAATAAACAACATCCCAGCTGATTCGTTTTGATGTTGGCACTTGTGGCTCAACTCTTTGAAATGCAAATCTCGAACAAGTGGCCTACCGGTCCACAACATGAAAGAGAAAGTCTATTCCAAAAATGTTTTTTTATGCATTTTAACAGGGCAACATAACAGCCTCTTTTGTTTGCTGAAACTGCAACATTGCTGTATTCAGTTACCGGTGGAAAAACATTTTTGTTGTGCACACTGGGTCTCTTGTGCTGAAAAGTTCAATGACGAGGTCCACATGAAAGTTTTATGCAAGTCGACATGGATGAATCCTCTGCAACGTGGGCTTGCTTTATATAAAATGTTTGCAAAATATGTTAGCTATTATGCCTTGTTTTCATGGGTTTTAGCCAAGCCCCCGGGAAGTGCGGCAGGCTTTGAAGCCAATTTGACATAGGGGCAAAACCGTGTAATTACAACTTCCTGGTCCGTTACGTGATGCACGCTGGCCCCAAGAGACTTTTTCCCATAGACTTACATTGTGAAAGAGATGTCTGTAAATCTGCTGATAATTTGTTTTTTGAGGTACAACAACTAGCCAGTGCAAACACTTAACTATCCCTTATTTAAATCATTATGTCCTTAAAATTGTGAAATGCATAAATAGCCGAATCCACAGTTATGGACTCACTGCCATTCATGTGAGTGAGACTGAGCGGTTGGAAGGCGGGGCAATGGGTAATGGCCCACTGACCAACTTTCATAGGAATTAACGGGGCCCCACCTCCGACGCTGTATCCAGTTCTCTTTATACATCCATGGTTGTAGCTCTAAGTGTTAGCTAGCTGTTTTTCTTCCCACATAGGTGCACAAAACTCTTTAAAAAAACAAAAAAAAAAAAAAAAAACTATATTAACAATAGCAAAATTGCTTGCTTGTTTCGAGGTAAGGAGCAGTGAAGACGGGCTGCTCTTGTCTCCTGTTGAGAAATACAATGCCAAACTCCATTTAAATAATTGCTAATAGATGGCATTGCTTTAGGTAACATTACACTAGTTCTTTAACACAATTTGCTATCTTTTATTCATGCTTTTGGTATTTTCATAAATTCGGCACACATGCTATCTACTAAGCAGCAAATTGTTTCACAAAAAGTTCAATTTCTCCTTATGGTTATATGCAGAATTGGAAAAAGCTGTACTGAAAAGGTCAGTGTCGAGCTTCACATGAATGTTCCAGATGGATGAGGATTTGTTTTCTTGTCAACCCTGTGGTAGCAAAGGTGGAGAATAGTGGGCAGCATAAAAGAAGCCTGCTGTGAATTCTCACATATGCTAACCCTAAAAGAGAGATTTTATCACTTATTTTGTAGTAATTGTTAATTGTTGAGTAATTGTTAAAGTGCAAGTTAAATATCAAATTGGGCTTTCAAAGGTGAGACACATTACAATGTCTCATAATTGCTGGCAGTGTTTTGAACATTGTCCCCCCCCCCAGGTCTGTTGAGTCATGATGCCGATTCTGATGACAAACCAAAGAAGCCCTACAATCCACCCAACTGGTTTGGAGGTGGTGAGTCAAACAAGTAAGGACACTGGATAGACACACACACACACATAAGACCTCTAACATGATGAAGATGCATCCCCACATGTTGAGGTGATGGGTTTGTGTGCGATTCAAAACCCTGAACAACTTCTAATGTCAGTTTCCCAACAAACGCTCACCACACATTTTATAACCTGGAGCCTGTTTTCCATTCTAATGATGGTTTCTGAAATCAGTGTAGAGAAGGTTATGACTGTTTAACAATTATGACGCTTATTAAAGGAAAATCTGTCTCTGGGTTTGACTTTGAACAAAGTCATTGGTAAAGTAGAAAATCAACCACGTTCAGTATTTTATCAACCAACTGGATTTTTAAGATAAACACAACATTTAGAAATGCTTGTTGATCCTCCTAAGGGCCAGATACGTGGCAGTAATTTCACATCGTATATCACCGTGGTTTTGTGCTTACAGCGGAATCAAAGCAACGTCTCCCGACAGCCAGATGAAGGCAGGCATGCAGCCTCTGGCTGCACCGTTTGGCACTGATAATGGTTCGTCCTGGGAAAGAGAGACTGATAGATTTTCCCCTGATAAAGATAAGGTGAATGGACCAAACTAGTCACCCCCAACATTGATACCGTGTCCATGTCTTCCATCCATTTTATTTATTTTTTTGCATTTTTACCACCACCTTTTCTTTTTTCACCTGATTTTGCCCATCGTTGCATTCGCAGTTTGGTTAAAATTCATCTGGATTTCATTTTCTGCTGGTGCTTTGGCTGTGTTATAGCTTTGAGGAAATATAGATAAAAGTTACAGGTAAGTACACAGTGATGCATTGACAGGACCTGACAAAACACAAATTCATATAAAGTACATTTCATATAAGCTTCTTATTTTTCTTTTATATCAAAGTAACTGAAAACCTGGTGTTTTTTTAAAAGTAATGCTTTAACTCTATATTTCTTAGTAGTCTTATCAAAACTGATATCTTGCGGAGAAGCAATATTATGACAAAAATAGAAGTTGCATACTGCAATTGCTAACCTAACTCTGTATAAGAATGTTTACATGAAAGAAATATGCAGCAACAATTTTTGCTGTTTTAAAGGTGCTGTTTTAGAAACCCTTCAGCTACAAAACAAGAATCCTGTTTTTTGGTGTATTCCTCACGTTAAGTCATATTTATAGAGAGAAAATGACCCAATCAGAATGTAAAAGGATGGGGTTTATGGTATTACACAGTGTACCTACCAGTTTAAAATCAGTTTGTAGGAGAATGTCCAAGTTAACTTTTCTGAGTGAAATTAGTGCATATATTGTTTGCTGTTTGGATCGAGCCAGTTTTTGTCATTCAGTCATTTTCCATTACAAGACTTAATAAGTTTTCTTCCATCATTTCATTCTTTGCTCTGTTGTTTGCCTGTATATTTATCCATAAAGTGAATCAATAATTCTCTTTGTGAAAGTGCACATTTATTAGTCTTTATTTGATGATGCGGCTGCTACATTCAGGTTGTAACTGTTATTAAGGGCTACCCAAATAACCGTGAGTCTGTGTAATTTTCCCATCTCACAGATGTCTCCTGATGGCATTGCCAATCAGATGGAGGGTCTGTCCATGACCAACAAATACAAGAGAACGTGAGTAAATCCCATCTTTTCTATCTTTGAGAGATGTGCAACGAAATTAGTAAATATACCCACTTTAACAATATTTCTTTTATTTTTCTTTCTTTTTCAATTTACTTTTGGTGTTGTGATTCCTATACTGTTCTTAACTTAATGTCAGCACTTGAACTTAATAGTAGGGCTGCAACTAACGGTTATTTTCATTATAGATTAATCATTTGACTTGTAAAACAATAAAAAACAATAAAAAATGTTTGTCACAATTTCCTTTAGTCCAAGGTGATGTCTTCAGATGTCTTGTTTTGCCCGAAAAACAGCCCAAAACCCAAAGATATTTAATTTACAGTAATTTAAGACGAGAAAAAACAGGATATCCTCACATTTGAGAAGCTGGAACCATCAAATGTTTGCCATGTCTTCTCAGAAATTGACATGAACGATTAGGCGTAAGATTAATTCAATGAAGGTTGTAACTTGTGAGAGATGTGTAAGCCTCAGGTTGTTTGCTCAGCGTCAGGGGAGTCATAATGATGGTGCTGTCTCCATTCGCCTCTTCAGGTCTTATGATAAGAAGGCCCCCCCGGTCAGCATGTCCAAGCTGCTGAGTCATGGCTATGTTGAGGACAAGAAGAAGTCTCCTAATGACGACGATGCCTCAAGTATGATATGAAGTTCTTTTCAGGTTTATGAAGTGAAACTGTGGGAAAACACTGCCACGTCGTTGGGAATCTAAATGCATCTTTTTTAATCTTTGCATAAAGATGATCGTTTTTTCTGTGCTGCCCATATTTAGTTTTTTCTTTTTCAAAATTAAAAACATTGTGCTGCTGGTTCATGTTTAGACCACACCATCCTAAGTGACTATCAAACATATTGTCCATATGCCAACCACAAAAAATAAGAAATCAAATATGATCTCAATCAAAAGTGATTTCTAGCAAATTGGTCTAGGGGAGTAAAATAAAACTAGATGGAGAATCTGAGGAGTCAATGTTCAGTATTTCACGCTTTTATTGCCAGATATTGAAGCTTGAATGAAACGTCAGGGAGAGCCCTGGCCAAAATAACAAACAAACCAGCCCTGAATAAAAATAAATAAATCACAACACTAAATAAAGTACCCAGAAAAGAAGCTCTCCCCTACAGGGGCTAACAGCAAAATTGCTACATTTCTGACCTTAACCTGACAACATCCTACAAAAGATCAATATGGCCTAAGTCCTGGCAACATAGCTATAAATACACTGGGTGTAAGCAGGCAGCAAAAGTGTCCCAAGTGTTGCAGCTGCTCTGCCTTTATATTTTCCCAGATGGGCTGTGATTGGCTGGGATAAGTAAGCTAAAGTAAAACTAATGTGAACTATTCAAGCTTCTAAACAAAGTGGCAAGAAAGAGGCACATTGGCTATAAGCACTTACAGGTCAGAAGTCAGGAAAAACAATCAGTGCCACAACTATCTTTTTTAATTTAAATTGTTGATTATTTTTGATTAATTCTATAGTCTATAAAATGTCATAACAGTAGATAATAATGAGAATAGCTCTATGTGATGTCTTCAAATTAAATCAATTGTTTTGTCAGTTAGTAATTAGTAAGTAACAAAACCCAAATATATTTAATTTACAATACTTTAAGAGAAAAGCAACAAATCATGACAATTGAAAAGCCGAGCCCAGAAAAGGTTTGAGATTTTTGATCATCAAAATATGGATTATTTACAAAAGTGGTGTGACAAGTTTTGTTTTGGGGTTTTTGTCTGCCTCAGATGTTAATGTTTGCTGTGTTTTCCAGGTGTGACCTCAGAACAGACGAGCACCATCGCGACGGAGGACGTGGACGACCTGGAGTAGTGCGTACAGCGGAAGGGGGGTCGTCCTAACACTGGTTAATGGCTTCACAAATCCACGAACACGCCACTCCGCCCTTCTCGGATTCACTCGCATTTATTGTACATCCACTGACTGTTAGGTTTTGTATTCATGTGTATGCAAAGGTACTGTTCTCTATATTTATTTGCTTTAATTTGTAAAAAGAATTCACACATTTTGTTGAGTAGATGTGTCTGTGCTCGCTGTATTTTTTTATTTCAGTATTGCTCGATTTGAAAGACAAGTTGTGTGCAGGGCAGGAAACTAACATTTTGGATTCACAGAGGCTGGTTGAGTGAAAAATCCCAACTATTTCACCAGCCAGTTTGATTTTTGAACCCAGAATGATGCCTCATTGTGGAGACAGTCCAACCAGCCGGAGCTTAAATTCCCCTGCGTTTGGCTGGTGGCTGGTGTTTGTTTCCCTCCCTGGTTGTATGAAGATCGAGTTAGTGAACTCTAAAAGTGTTAGTGCTAATGAATTGTGGTTCAAGTGATGTGAAATATTATTTGTTTTGATCAAGGGCTCCTGCTCTCTGAAGGGATGTTAGAGGTTTTGCATGTTTTTGGCTGCGGGGGGTGCATACGGTCATTCGTTGAGACAACAACCCTGCAGCTGTGACCACATGCCAAAGTGCATACTGATACATACCGTCGTTTGTTTGGTTAAAATGGACCAAAAATGATTTTTAGGTTGCTGGTTTGCAAAAGGTTGCTCTTCTCCTCTATTCCCGCCCACAATTCTGTTGTTGTGAGTCCCTAAAATCGAGAAACATGCATCATTTTACTGTGCGAGCTGCGTTTTTATGAAGGCTTTTAGTGTAATAATCTTAATATGAATGCTAAAATGCTTTATATTAACAGAATAAACAGGTCAATTAACTCCAGAAAATACTAGCAGTTGCTGCAAGTTCAATTTTCTCATCACTGTTTATTAATTAGGAAGCTCATCAGTAAATCAGTAACAGTGCCAAGTGTTTGCTGATGATACAACTAACTTGGGGTCTATTCTGCATGTTGAAGCCTTTCAGTGTTATGTTATTGCATTCTCATTCAGCCTAATAAGCTCAAAACTCATGCAACAACAGATAAAGCTGGGGAATGTAGGGGCAAAAGGCCACCTTTCAGCAGACTGACGAGCTGAAAGTCAAGTCCGGTGTAATTCCCTGTGAAGATTAAGGCAGGCGAGTTTTAAAAAGTGAGTTCTGAACATGCCAACCAAGCAGTTTTTCCCTGCTCATGCAGTGTTTTGACATTTGTAGACATCAGTAGGAGAGCTTAGTGTTGGTGTACAGCCTGGTCACACCAAACCCTCCATCTCATGACATCTATCTTTATTCTTTATTCTGTTCACATGAGAGAAATGGTTACTGAGGCAGCATTTCTGCATTTGCAACTTCAGTGAAAAAGCGCTGGTGGTCAATCGCGTACTATATTAACCACAAGATTCCCAGATTTCAGTCTGGTCGAACCCCTCTTTCTTTTCTGTTATTGGTCTATTGAAAAGGCAAAAATGCCAAATCTGCAGGTCTGGAAAAGTCTTAAAACATTTAATTCAGTTTCCTAAAAAGGCCTTAGAAGGAATTAAAAAGTCTTACATTTTATTTACAAAAGTCTTAAATATCTTCTCTTGCGTCCTGTAGGCAGTAATGTTTGTTAGAAAATGTTTTGGCTGTCCGGAGATGTAATGTGTCTGTAAACTTAAAGTGGGCTTGTTGTGACAGTAGATTGTGCTGCAGGAGGCTGATCAATCCTTTTTTTTTTTTTTTGTGGAGTTTCAGTCAAACTCTGTTACTACTGTTAGCTACAGCAGCTAGGAAGCACATCAGTTCATAATGGGCAATTGTTGATTTTAGCAAAAACTTAATTAAACTTGATTACTAATTGGTAAATCCATCGATCTGTTTTCTGCCACTTATCTGGGCCAAGGTTGTATTCATTTAATTGATTATATCATTAGGAGTTATTGTTATATACTGTTTGGAAGTACTGGAAACAAATGTTAATTGATTTCTAGGCCATATCGTCCCGACTGGTTTTCCATCATACTTTGACGCTTGATCCAGTATGATCATGAAGCTGGTATTAAATTGCAATTTATGTGGTATTAATAAGGTCTTTAAGTCTTAAATTTAACTTGTTGAACCCTGCAGAAACCCTGTCGACAGAGATGTGGTATTTTGAACCACTTTCACACCCTTTTGTTTTACTAAAAAATGAATCGTGGTCAAGGTGAAAATTTTGCCTTTTTTTTTTTTTTGGCCTTAAATCCTTGCGGGAGATTTTCATTTGGAACATCTTTTCTAACAACCAGGACCCGAATGAGTCAATTGAGCAGCAGCCTGCATGAAATGTTCATTGATGGAGGAGACAGGAAACAATTCCACTGGGCAGACTGCTCAGTTTAGAAGTCAAAGCACAGCAGACAATGGCAGTGGCTCCATCTCTTCCTCCTCTGCTTGCTTGTGTGGTTGCAGAATTAGCTTGACTGTCAGGCTATCTCAAAAAAGTAATAGATTTCTTTGACATTTGATGGACATTTCAGCCTTGAGTCATTTAACAGTTATAATGTTTTAGCCGTAGCTGTGAACCTGGCAGCGACAGTAAAACCCTTAATCCTACAGGGACATTTGTGGGGCGAAGAAAATGCTCTTAAAATGAAAAGGATAGGGATGATTTATTTGGGTGTAACAGGCAGATTAAAGCTCCGACTTTGTCCCAGCAAATCCAACACATTCATCACCTGCATCTCAAAGTGATGCTGCAGTACCAGACTCTCATTTGAAAAGAATTTACTTCAAAACTCTTACAAGAGACGTGTCATGTTCAACACAACTGTCCGGTTTAGGGTTGTCACTTTTTTCCAACACTATATATTTAAGCAATGATGCATAATTTATCTGTATGTGGTATTAAAAAGTGTCAAGTGTTGTTCCAAACTAGACGCTTTACTGTGTTTGGTGCCACTGGATTTTCTTTTGCAGTACAAGGAATGGCGAATGTATCATCTTTTGATATTGTTTGCTTTGAAGAACTGGTTTATTTTTATGAACTGTTACATATTCAGGTACGGTATTTACAGTTAAAAATAGTGTTTCGTCAAGTTTCTTCCTCTTCTCCCAGTGAGTTGGTGGCATATCAGTTTACAAACCAATAGCGGGAACCTTTAGTGACTTAACTTTGCAACGTCCTCCCCCAAGTCTTGTTGCTTGTATGTCCTCTCTCCCTCTTGCTGTGTTATCTGCAAGTGGTATTAGTTCATTTTTAAATGCAAAGGAGACTAAAGAAGGGAGCTTTTTAAACGGAGGATCCCTGAGGTGTTTGTAGTGAGAAGTCCACCTGACACAAGTCAATGTAAGACCCCGCTTATCTTGATGACTGCACACAGACTCTCAAATATCATTTAAATAAATGGGCATGTGCATGAACTTGTGTACTGTTTTTTTTTCTTCTTTAACCGAACAAGGGGAGGAAATTATACTCGCTTGTTTGAAATGACTTACAGATCATCAGTCTAAATCAGCTTGTATCTGTTAGTTTAGCATGGTTCAAAGGAGTGTGATTTTTCTAACAAAGATATTTACATGAATTCATTTTCAATCAGAACAAATGAATTGATGTAAAACGCCATCAAAGCGCTTCCTTTACTTTGCTCCTCTAAATTTGGAGGCTTTTACAATCTAATGTTAAAAACAAATGCTTCCAAGACATTTTAAACTAAGCAGAAAGTGATGGTGGAAAGTAACCAAGTACATTTACTTAAGAACAATTCTGAGGTTCTTGTACTTTACTTGGCTATTTCCATTTTATCCTACTTTATACTTCTACTCCACTATAATTTAGAGGGCAACATTGTACTTTTTACTTTACAATTATTTGATAACTTTAGTTACTAGTTACTTTGCAGATTCGGATTATTAATACAAGATAATCAAATAAATTGATATATTATTATAGATTCAGGTAAGATGAGACTTCACAAGCTACCCAGCAGTATATAAAGTAATTAAAATTTGCTCTACATTTACCTGCTGCAGCATTAAAGTGATTAACACATGACTGCTTTAATAATTATAATACAATAATATAATATACATTATTCTGAAATGGGCCATTCTGCAAAATGTGTACTTTTATTTTTTGTACTTTAAGTATATTTTAATACCAATAATTTTATGCTTTTATTTAAGTAAAATTTTTAATGCATGGCTTTTACTTGTATTTCTACAGTGAGTATTCTACAGTGTAGTATTGCTACTTTTATTTAAGTAAAAGATCTGAGTACTTCTCCCACCACTGGCAGAAAGGTGTGTTAACTATGACAGTTATAGCAGCTGTAGTATTCCCTTAAAGGGACAGTTCACCCAAATTGCAAATTATCCATACTGGTATCTAGCTGTGCGAATAGTTGTGGGGGGTTTTGTCCTGGTTTTGAGATATCTGTCTGAAATTTCGGCCCCCACCCAAATACAGTGGAAGTGAATAGAAGTATTTATTTTAGTATGTGGAACTCATTTAAAAATAACAAAAAAGGAGATTTGTAGCAACATCTCTTTCCAGGAACTGTGAAGCAGCCAGTGGAAACCCATTCCCAAAAGGAAAGACTAAATTAAAAGTTAAGACTAAAGAAAATAAAAAATACTCATGGGGTTTAATTATTATGAGATGTGAGGGCAAATTGTGGTCAGGTTTATGAGGTAGCTTATGAGAAGTCAAAATGTTGACTAATGCTTGTGATTTTGAATTATTAAATCAATAGTCTGACTTAGTAGACTATCACCATTGTGACTTAATTCATAATTTGGAGCTACCTCATAGTTGTGAATTGTGGTCAGAATTATGACTATTATATATCTAATCATTTTGACTTAGTTTTTTGCCTCAGTAACCAATAATAATGATTATTATCAAAAACCATATGTAGTTTTGATAATAATAATAAA
Organism: Maccullochella peelii; assembly: GCA_002120245.1. NCBI lineage: Eukaryota > Metazoa > Chordata > Actinopteri > Centrarchiformes > Percichthyidae > Maccullochella > Maccullochella peelii. The sequence continues at coordinate 21,785 of LKNJ01001338.1, read as the reverse complement.
CTTTATTTGTATAGAACCGTTTATACACAAAATACAGCTCAAAGTGCTTTTCAAAATAAAATCAATGCATTTAAAAGGAGGAAGGATGTGAAATATAAAAAGTTTAAAAACAAGTTTAAACATTTTTTGCAGTTATAATTGTCACTTAATATGGTGTCATAATGTTAACTTGCTGTCTTGTAATTGTTTATTATTATGGTTTTTTCTAATAATCTTTAACTTTAACAAAATAATCTTGGCGTTAATGAGCTTCCATAAAATGGACCATTATTACTATTAAATGATCCTTTGGGAGTCCCATAAGGACCAGTCAGGCCTAGCCTACAGCGAGGGAGGAGAAAACACACACACACACACACGCACACGCACACGCACAGAGGCTGCAGGCTGCATCCTTCCTCCCCAGCAGCGCCTGTTTGTACGTAGCTGCCGCGCTGCATCTCGCTGAACTCGGCGTCTGCAGCCGCAACAGCGACGCATGCAACGGTGCATCAGAGGTTGATCGATTCTTGTATCGGAATATATATATATCCATAGCCGCATGGTGACGTCACGCCGCTGATAGGTAATAGTGGCTGGGCGGGTTGATTGGTGGGTGGGTGGCTGGGTGCCGCGCGGACTCAAGGGGTAGATGGGTGTATTGAAACCCCACACCGGATAAGAGAGAAAGAAAAAAACACAATACTTGCACGAGTGTTTGGACGTGCACGGGACTGTTTGTTTTGTTTATTTGTCGCGTGGGGAATGTAGTAGCTGTCACGGCCGCCTGCGGGAGGAGGATGGATGCTTAACAGGACGGATCGAGCCAGCTGTGGCCTGCTTCTAACAGCAACATCTGGCCGGTGAGTCTCACTGACAGCCGCTTGCCAGCCAGCCAAGGCGGGCGGGCAGCTCGGCTTGCGAGAACCAGGCACGGAAACGAGAGGGAGGCTCGGTTTCAGTGCAGCCGCGCTCCCTGGTCTCCGGTCCCCGGTCCGGTGAGTCGGTGTGACCTCGTCCTTGGCTGCCCGATGGTGGTTGAGTGATTGTTGTGCACGTTTGACAGACAGGCTGCGTGTAGCATATGATGAAGGCTCATCACGGACAGCTCAAGCTCTTATATGGGGGGGGGGGGGGAATCATGAACGTGACATGGTGTTAAATGCCTTCTGTGCAGCGTGCATGCACACCTGCAAATGCAATGCATAACCTTTAAGGTAAAACTATTGTATGGGGAAATATCCAATAACATGCATCCGTGAAGGGTTAAATCCCCACTGGATAGCCTCATAATATCACATGAGATTAAAAAATATATATGGGAAAGCACTCTAATCTTGAGCCTCATTATAAATCCCTATAGAAATATTATAGGTGCATAAAAAGCCACAATCACACTGTGAGTCCCTGCAAGGATATTAGAGAGGTTTTAAAAATACAATGGCACAGAGGTTAAGGTCAAAGTGTATCCCTGCAGGATTATTATAGTAGGTAAAACCCAATATGGTCCTTGTAAACTTGCACTTTGACACACTTAGAGGCTCCTGGGGGCATGACAGTGATTTTCTGTTCACTGTGTTTCCTCCTTGTCCACATCCTGACCGGCTTGTAGTCCTTCTGCAGGGTCAGAGAGGGCGCCTCAACAGCCAGCCGGCTCTGGACTATAGCGTGGAGGTGGAGGAGATGGAGGAGGGGGACGCAGAGGGGGAAGGGCCCATGGCAGTCCGAGAGGGGCCGAGCGGTCACAGCCTCCCGCCAAACGCCAGCAGCAGCACCACCACCACCACCACCAACCTCCTGGCTTCTGTCAAAGAGCAGGTAGGAGGCAGAAGATTCTGCAGTCACACCCTTGCTGCTGCGTGTGCTTTTTTTTCCGCCTGTTAGTCATTTACTCACCAATTCATCCACTTTTGATCTGTCCTTCTAGTTTTGTGGCTGCGTTCACACTGACAACCTTCCCTTTTTGTCTGGAGCTCATGTCTTATCTTCTTTGGATGAATGAGCTTATCTACTCCAGGATGTAACCCATGTGCTCTGTTGGCATCGGACTAAAATTGTCTTTGTCTTAAGAAATTTAAAGCCCTGCTTCTCTGCAATAATAAACTGTACATTATTAATAGTTACTGTATTTAGTCTGTGTAATAAACAAATGCCAAATTAACAACTTTAAATATTCTAATATCAAATTCTATTAATAAACAGCTGCTATTTATATCTCCAAAAAGCCCCTGGACACAGACATGTAAAAGGCCCCCCACCCCTCCTACATAAGAGCAAGACCCCCAGACTGAAAGAGAAAAAAAGGCGGTCTCTTTGTAGTTGTTTTGCGTCTCTTTGTGGTCATTTTGCATCTCTTTGCAGTCGCTTTGCTTCTCTTTGTGGTCATCATGTGTCTCTGTGGTCGTTTTGCGTCTCTTTGTGGTCATTTGGTGGTTATTTGATTGACTTTCCAACAAGAAATGTTGTCACAGGCACCACCCTCTGGCCCGCCCCTGCTCACGGGATAAATGAAGTCTGTGATTCACCCAAATTTACTCAGCAAATCCAGAGGATTAACTCCCGATGAGACTGAAATGTAACGGGTCTCCATGCTGAGCCTCCTGAATTTGCAACCAAAAATTCTATTAAAACTCTCATTAATAATTTCCTAGGACTTCCATAATTCTTTAAGGATGTTAAAAAAGTTTTTAAAAAATACAAAAAACTCTTTGAGGAACCCATATTTTCGACAGGCTTATTCATACATTTAGTACATTTAGTAGATGACTTCAGTGCTTGATGAAATATTATATGTAATTTGCAGTGGAATTTTAATATTAAAGATTATTGACATGGCCCAGATTTGGACAACATTAAGAACAAAGACAGCTTCTGCAATTATTACAAATCGCATGAGGTCACCAGGTAATATTCATCCTGTGAGAATAGGCCTTTATACGAACTGACAGCGATGTTGTGAAAGTGTGCTTTTGTACCTGTTCCCTTTGCTTGTTTTTCCACACATTTCAGCTGCAGTTTTGTCTCCTGCTCCTCACTGAACTGAAGCTTTTCCACAAACAGTTGTCGTCCTCGCTATCGCTGCTCAATGCCAACGTGACAGAAGTTCTGACAATTGTCTCTGGTTAAATGATGTCAAATTTAATTAATGTCTCAGAAACTTATTTTTCATGTTGATATGAACTGACAGTCAGAGATGTTGACATCTGTTTTTCTACCACTATCTTTTTGCTACTGACACACAAAACATCAGCTCTGTGTTACGTATTAATGAGGGACAATCACAACAGAGGCACTTGCAGCTGCAGTGTGAACGCAGCCTCCGTCTCTTTTCCCCACTGTTATTTTCATGCTTCTTTCTATCTCGTCAACATGGGAGTACGTCTGTTCCTCTGCTCTTAATTATGCCTGGACAGTGGCCATGTTCTCAACTTAGTCCCGGGGTACGTGACTCTGAATCAGGCACACTGCTATTTAAAGGCTTATGATGTCCAAGAAAAGAGAATCTGCTCTTACTTTTAAGTAAGAGACAAAAATGCGGGCATCAGATTCCTCTTAAGTCTCAACTGAAGTTAAGGAAAAGGCTGTTCGGCTTCCTTTATGTTGCTTTGGTGTGCGTCGAACACAGCAGGAGCTCCTTTGTCACCCCTTGATCATGCTTAATGCCTCAAAAGCTCCGCTTGCTGCTGGAAACTCACTCATTTCACACAGGCGACTCCATTTCTCCTGCTGCATCATTTCCCTGCACATGCATTGTGCATTGCTGCGTTGGTCAAATGTGTTGTTATATTTCTACAATAGCTGTCTGTGAGTTTGCAACAAAAGTGTTTGTGCTATAATCCAAAGCTCCATTCAGAATCATCATATCTTAGTAATTAATAGCAATGGATGCTGAATCAATTTAAGGTCAGTTTGTTTGAACCAACAATCATTAAGCTGAGAACTCCCTGCGTTTAGTTTGCTGTAACTAAAAACTCTACAGACTAAGTTTGTGGCATTGACACAAAAAAAGCCATGTTTTATCTGCACATTGTCCCTTTTCACAGTTTTTTGTCTAATGTCCAAAAATGCACCAGAAAAGGTGACCCTGTCCTCAGCAGAAAAATATCAGCTTGGGGCTCTCAGTTGCTTAAAATGACTTATGTTTACGTTTTCCCGACAAGCAACTTCTTGACATCAGAGGCAAGGGCAGAAGTTGCGTTGTTATCGCACTCCAACACTTGTTACCTGGCGTTGTTGTGGACATATTACTTCAGGTGGCTGTGGGACGATGAAATATGATCCAATAAGGGTGGTTTGAGTAATAGATCCATGTCCAGAAGGGTTAAGTCAAGGGCAACTTGATGTTTTGGTGGCAGTCATTTTCTGCTCCATCTTGATGCAGGATCTTCACATGAGTGTCCTAATATCCTATTGGCATTAAAAAGAAAGAGGAGAGAAATCTGAAATGTCCAAAGTCCAAAAACTTTTTTATTTGTGCAACATTTTGACCTACGAGGTCACGCAAAAAAACAAAAATGTAACGCAGTGGGGGTGCATGTTGACACCAGGATGGCAAGAGACGGAAGATTAACAGCTAACAAAATACAAAAAACACTTAACAACATACAGCATGACTGCAGTTCTAAACTTGGAAGTTGCCACAGAGCAAACATTTCATCATGTAGCTCGTCTCAGACAGTTGAACAGGCTGCAACCAGAAAATATAATCAAGTTGCTTTACCTTCCTCTGTGTTGAAATGCAGGCGGCAGCGCTGCTGAAGCGTCAAATCTGCCGCCTGCAGTTCCTCTACAGAAATGTCAAATTAGACGTGCTAAATGGAGCACATCAGTTATTGCCTTCCACTGTGTTTGGGGCCTGATGCTTTTCCACTTTGCTCTCATTTAGCCCATTAAAAGTAGGAGAGTGATAGACGTGAGCAGGGAAATACCATAGCGGGAGATGTGGCAACTTGGAAACCTAAAACCTACGCAGTGTCAGTGCACAGTTTGATTTTGTGAGATTGATTAGATGTTGAGACAGCAGCTTGCAGCAAAGATGCTCCAAAATGAAAGATAAGTCGTCTGTAGCTGCTATTTGCATCGCTCTGTGAAATCAAGACTGAAATATGTCCCTGATATCAGATCTAAACAGTTTACACAGCTGTCACAATATTAATTTTCACCATGCCAAAGTCAGTGTTATAAGAGTTTGTTTGGGTTGATACTGAAATTGACCTCCAACACATCAGCATACTTGTTTGGTAGCTTTGGCCAGCAATGATTTTTTCCTTTGAGTGCAAAACCCTCTAGATCACTTACCTCTGAAGTCTCTACACTGCCACATTAAATAAGCAGTTAAATTGAGCACCTGTCAAGTCATTTGACATTAAAGGAATAGTTTAACATTTTGGGATATGTGCTTATTTGATTCTTGCGGAGAGCTAGATGAGAAGATCGATACCAGTCTTATATCCGCCCGTTCAATATAAGGCTACAGCCAGCAGCTGGTTAGGTCAGCTTAGCGCAGAGATGGCTGCTAGGATTTAACGGATGCTACAGTAGGCAACAAGAAGATACTCCAGGAAGTTACTGCTCCTGCCCAAGAAATAGTCTGACACAGAACCACCTGTAAAACGCCAAATTTACGTTTTTACATTTTGTTTTTTGTACGGATTAAATAAATGAGTTAATTAGAGAACTTTAGAGGTGCTGGGTGGCAGATTTTGTTACGTTTGGACAGAGACAGGCTGGCTGTTCCCCCCTGTTTCCAGTCTTTATGCTAAGCTAAGCTAACCGACTGCTGGATGTAGCTTCAGCTCTCCGCCTGACAGCGAAAAAGCACTTTTTTCAAAATGTTCAAATATTGCTTTAAGTATGTTCGGCCAGATACTTAGAAGAGTCAGGGAGCTGCACCACCAAGAAACCAAATGAAGACTTTTTCTCATGCTGTTTGACAGTATCACACATATTTTTCATCTGCTTGTTGCAGCGATTCATGGAGGCTACAGACGTATTATGTTGAGTGCAATATTCAAACCCATGACTGCCCTGTTACGTCAGTTGTAAATATTCTAGATATCTTGTTCCTCATGTTATACACGTTTCTCCTTCTCTTCTCATGTTTAATATCTTTGGAAGTTTTGAGCTGGTACTGTAATGGTGGGTTTGGCATGGGCAAGAAGGTCAATAAACAACAATCAACAACAACATCACGATAATTCTCCCATACGTCAGTTTTTTATCCTGTTTGGGTAAACAAAGCAAGTTTATCTTTCATTATTTCTAAAATATAGAGGATCTTGTCTGCCAAAATGTTATCAGATATTCATCCGAGGACTTGTTGGTTTCCCCGTGACGGCAGTAGCAGACAGTCCCTCGTGTAAAAGCAGGGTCCCACTGTATGAATGTGACGCATGGTGCTGCTGAAAAAGAACATGCATGCTCAGCAAAACCCTTCCCAGGCTGGTGGGGGGGGGTGAAGCTCAATAAAACAACAACAACTGGGCCACGTCAGCGCTCTCCATGCTTTGATTGATTTCGACGATTAGGTCCAGAAACATCACGCGTGCCGTCAAAGCAATTTTACCGAACATCTGAGCTCGATATGGATTTTTGACGGAGCTGCGTGGCCAGAGAGGTTCGCCTCACATGAGCTGCAGGGTCACAATCTGAATCTGAGGGTTAAACCGGCTCTGTCAATCCAGTTATGTTACCGCCTGGCGCTGCCCTGCCCCTGATGATATCTGAGGCCCAGAACTGTTGCTGCTTGAGATCTGCCTGGATTTGAATGCGTGCTCTCTGTCACATGTTTGGAAAGATAGAGCTTATGATGGCCTCTTGTTGCAGCCTGCCTTGTTGACTCGAGATCAAGGATGCCCGAGGTTGTGTGTGACGTTAGCGGTCTGCAGCAAAGTCACTGTGGTGGAACAGGAAGCTGATTTCTCTTGATTCACAGTGTGGAAATCAAAGAGGAAAATCCACCTTCACATACTGTTTCAGATCTCACCAGTCTGTGATATTCTTTGCATTTCCAGGGGTTATTTACTCTCTTAGTGAACCTGATTTGCCGTCACCTGCCTCATCTACTTAGTGACTTCCACCGTCTCCCAGAATGACTTTTGACAGCCCTCAGAGAAACAACTTGTTGCTTTACATCAGAGGTGGGCGTTTGGGCGTATAAAGAGACTGAACGTGTTTTAATCCATCTATGGGTTACATGTGTAGGTGGAGAGAGCAAGAGAGATGGCCAAACAAAAGAAGGATGCACGGCATCCATGTCTATTGAAGCTATTGTGGGTGTAGTAACTAGTATCTCTGCTTTTCCTCTGATGATTTCTCCTTGTATGATTGTTGTTGGTGCAAAATGGTGCCTCTGGAAAGAAATAGAAGACATGAACAATTAATGTTGTGGCTGAAAAGTTTCTTGCTGTGTCAGACATGTCTTATTGCGTCATCGACAATATGTTCGGACAGATATTCGTGGGCCTGGAGATGTTAAGCTGGCTTTTTAACAACGTTTTTAAGCGTGGATTCTCCCTTTAAGATGGCGAGTTATAGCGAGAGCAGCAATGTGTCGCAGCGGCAGAACTAGGCCGAACATTTCACGGATATCACAGATGCAGTCTGGATAAACTACACTGCCGAGCTATGATTAGACACGGCAAGAAGGAATAAGACGCAGAGGTCTTTGGTTGGTGTCACTCGATAAGAGAGAGAAAAACACTTTGTGACGGCGCACAATAAGCCATGGCGAATTGTCCGGTAGCCCCCAGCTGGTATGAGACATCACCTAGCACGGCTTTGCATCGGCCTTGCGGGGCTAGGCGTGTTTCCAGACATCACGAGGTGCCTGGCGCTGGGCACGATGTGGCTCTGTTTGTCCCTCGAGGCGTGCCGTAACGTGGCAAGGCTGAAACAAGAAGGGGCTGTGTGTTCCTGTCCTGTCTCTTTGCTGCTCTGAAGTGATGTAAGATGATGTAGGAGCAGAGAGAGGCAGAGTCAGCAGTGACACTGTGACAGTATGTGGCACGTTTAAGCACCATGCTGTTTGAATGGCACACTGTTCTGTCCCTTAAAGTAGTGAATGTGTCTAAAATGCACCAGACACTGTCACTTCATACTTTAGGTGACATCTATCCTTTACCATTTAATACAACTTATTTTGCACCGTGTTCCTCCAAGAGTCGACACAGTTTAATCAAGGAATTGTTAAGTGATTTTGTCTTATTTTTAGATCTACAGAGCTTATTGTGTGATATTTTAAGTTTCTCAATACACTGGCTTTCTGTATGACTCACTTTAAAGTAACCTGAAACTGGTAAATCGCTCTAAGACACTTGTACCAACATAACGATCCAAAATGTCTTTACATTATGCTGGAAAAATGTCAAAACCACAAAATCCTTCACATGGCTTGTGTAAGTCTGGACTTTTTTTTCTGCAGTTGCACAATTAAATGAACATTTTGCAATAGTTTGGATCAGCCCCCTTAGAGCCATATCAGCGATATAAGTGGACAAACATCTCTCCAATTAACTCGGAATAATTGCTGCAGAAAAATCAACACTTATTAACTGCAGAATTAGCTGTGTGTACCTAATTTCCTCATGGGGATCATTCAAGTTTCGTGCAGTCTGAGCTAAAGTGATAATGTATAGACCCTGTCTATATGTGTGAGGCATACTTCTTTAGGTGTCAGATTGTGTCTGAATTGATGTGGTAATAAAAAGAGTTTATTTCTGTGAGTTCCTTTTAATTTCAGAAGCAGACTCGTTGCTTCAGGCCAGTTTACTTTGTTTTTGCTGTCAGCTGCGATAGCATGCAGACTCCTTCGGTCTACAGTGGATGAGACACAAACAAATAACCATTAACAAAATCACTGTACACCATCTGACTAAAGAGATTGTCAAGGCTCCGTGCATCACATGGCCAGAGCTGACCCAAATGCAAAAGAGCTTTTATCAAGAGACGTAAACAGATGAAAAGCTGCAAGTGTGGATTTAAGTGTCTTTTGTAGTTTTTAAAGGATTATCTTTTGGACTTTCACCCTACTGTACTAGTATAAAATGAAATAGATAGATAGATAGATAGATAGATAGATAGATACAAGAAAACTCGAAGAACACATATTGTTTTTAGATACTGTGTTTCCCCCTTGTATCCCTCGAAGATTGTCCAATTATCCTATTTTGAACTAAAATGAAAGGATAGAAAATGAGCCCAGACAGATGTCAAATAAACTGTACATTTTAAACACTCCTTCTAATTATGGATGAATGAATTGGAAATCTGTTTGTACGGTGATTTATATTTCTGTTTTGTCCCTACAGACATTGTACCACTGTACACAATCACTTTTATTTTATATAACATTTTTCATGAACTTAGAGTTGACACATATAGAGCCATTTGCACGAAGACGAAGAAGATTTCTGAAGGATCTTCATCAGGACACAGTGGATGCTGGTCACAAAGATTTAATTTCCTTCTCTAGAGAAGTGCACTCCATCTGCCAGAAATCTTTTCGTGTCAAAGAATCTCAGGAGGGGATGTTCAATAACTTCACCGGCAAAGTTGCCAACAACCTTTTGCATTCATGCGTTGATGGTCTTTCTGTCGTTATTGACCTTTCCTGGCCTTCCATTTCGCCACACTTGCTGCTCGTTTATACAGGAATATGCGATCGTCAGAAGGAAACTCTGCATGGAGCTGCATCAAGTCCTTCTTCATTACTGATGCAAGTTCCTTGGCGGACATCAGTCCCAGATCATTGCCACCAGCGTGGACAACCAAAATGTCAGGACTCTGTGTGAACAACTCAGCATAAAAACGGGGAAGGACACCACTCCAGCGCATGCCTCCTTTGCCAAACGATGGCATTAAGTCCGAAATTCTCTCCAAACTTCTCATAGGCTGCTTTCTTTGCTCGATGAACGTAACTAGACCCAATGATCCATATCTAAGTTACTGTTTTTGTCTTCCTCCAATCCTCCTTCCTCTTCTTCTCTCTGGATGTGCTGCCTGAGGTTCTGGTGTCACTCTGTGACCTTGAGGACTTCTCTTTCCTCTTCTGAGATTTGACTTGGATCACAGTGGAAGGAGCCTCTTTAGAGGTGCTTGGTAGTTCTGTGTCTTTCTCCTCTGTATGTGGCCATCCTCCTCCTCTTCCTTTCTGGTGAGGGGATCCCTTGGATTCTTTTGCTGCCCTTTGAAATTTCACCATAGGACCTTTTTACCAGAGATCTACCTCTACAGATCTTTGTCTTCTTCCTTAAGGGGGAGGTGCTACCTGGGCTTCTGCTGTGTTTCTGAACAATTTCAGCATAAGCCCTCTTTCTTTTTTCCAGAGGCTTGATGTGGGCCATGCTCGATTTATCCTCCTCAGACAGTGACTGTGGGATGTGTGGGTTTTGAGCCTCACAGGAGGATCTGATAGATGCCTGGTTTTCTGAGAGTGGCTGCTGGGTGGACTCACCCTGATCTGAGCTCAGACTTTGAGGACAACAGAAGTCTTTCAGATTCATTGTAATAAAAGGATGCTGCAACACCTGGCTGGGTGTTATTCTTTCAGCTGGATCCAGCTGCAGCATCTGCTTGACCAGCTCCACGAAGATCTCCAGATCAGCCTTGTCTGCCATGGCATCTGCTTCTGTGAGATGATTGTCTGGCTTCTGCTGGATTTTCTTCAGATCATCCAGGGAGCTGAACATGCAGTCAATCCATGGAATGCATCCATACTCATGTGGTGTCATGAGTTCCCACAGATTTGGCCAAGTCTTTCGGTAAAACTGACTCATTTTGAGTCCAGCGCTGAGGAGGTACCCTGGCAGCTGACCTTGAGTTTGTGTTATATTCCAAATCATCTCATATTCACAGCTTCCAGGGTAAAGTGCAAAGCCCAGGAACAGCTCGGCAGCAATACAGCCCAGGGACCACATGTCTATGGCCTCATTACAGGGGAGACCCAGAATGGTCTCTGGAGCACTGTACCACCTGGGCTGAATATATGAGCCCTGTTTTGCCTTTGAGGTATCGCAGGCGGAGCCAAAGTCTATAAGTCTGACCTTTAGTGGCTGCCGTACATGGTCCACCAGCATAATATTCTCAGGGTTGAGATCTGTATGTGCGATGCCTAAGCTCTTCAGGACTTGCAGAGCTGTAGCCACCTGATGTAGAATTAGCTGGATCTCTTTCAGTAAGAGGGAGGAGGTCTGCCTCATATTCACAAACTCCTTGAGACTCAAGTCCAGCAGCTCAAATTCCTGACAGAGATGTGCTTTGTAGATAAATGAGCTGTCCCACCTCACAAAGTTGCATTTGTCAGGGTTGAAAGCCCTCAGCTTCTGCAGGATGCCATCCTCTTGTTCTGCCTCAGACACTGAGTGTTTCTTCGTTATCCTCAGAGCCACCATCTCATTGGTGGCTGACTTGACACACTTAGCGACTTTTGCAAAGGCGCCTTTTCCAATTAAGTCCTGAACAATGTAGTGGGAAGACATGGAGGAGAGCTGGCTTCCTCTGATGACTTGGAGGTCCTTGTCAGAGGAGACAGCAGAACGGGACTTCTCAGCCATGTTGTAATAGAAAACTGGCTGCTTGTAACTCCTAGTTTAGCTGAATGACGTTTTTCCCAAGTATTTTCAATAAGACAGTTGGGGTCTGCGCACACAAACAAAGATCAACTGACTGATACAATGAAGATGCTGCAATGTTAGTGTTGGCTGTGTTCTTGAATGTGGAACTCTCAAGTCATAATGGTGACAGAACCAGCAGATGGAACGCAGCTTTATAATGGGACATTTTATTGCATAATGAGTACTTTTACTTTTGAAGGCTTTTGAATACAGGACTTCTACTATAGTAGTATTTTTACATTGTGGTATTGGTACTTTTACTTAAGTAAAGGATCTAAATACTTCTTCCCCCACGTCTAAAATGCAATGGCCTATCAGTTTTTCTTTGGTCTGGACCAAATGACCCAAACTACAGGTGTGAAAATGACCTTAAAACTACAAACTGTAGACAACCCAGTTTACCTTGTCACAGCAAACATATCAACCTCATCAGACCTTTCACTTAGAGTGAGAACATTTCTTGAATAACAAGGTTTTGCAGGAAGCTGAGTGTTTTCCAGCCGGGTTGTTTTATATTTAGACATTATTTGTAGACAGCTAATTCTCCAGTGAATCTCTGTGATGACACCAGCTGTGGTTCCTAGAAGATTTATGAAGCAGCTGGGATGCTTCTGTGTTATGTAACAGAATACAGATGAGGGAGTGCCAAAACTATCAGCCACTCGGCCACAACCGGCAAACATCTGCTCCACTTTCATACCCTTGCGCAAGGCATTGGATCCCTACCAGCTCTTAGGGCTTTTGATAAATAGAACTTATTTTAGTGTTGTAGTGTTTGGGTTGTCAAATTTGCCAAAAGTATGCTCTGATGGCTAAATTTCATGGATATTTTGAGATAGATATCATATCGTTTCTGTGCCTAATCACATTTTGGAGATACACAAACCACTAATACATACTTCACACTCTCATTCATCCCCTGTTTAGTAGGTGTTACAGCCTGAAGAGTGAGACCAGAAACAGAGAAACAAGCAGGCCTGAAAGTCTCAACGTGTATAAAGTCAGATTATCTTCACTCAGCGCCTTAAAAGGTGTTGAATTATGTATGGTCTTAAATTCCCAAGGAAATATCAGGTTAGTCTTGGCGGACGAGAGGCGAAATGTGGGAGAGAATAGCTGTAAATTTGAGAATTTAGACAAAAAGGAGGACTTTAGTTGGACTGTTGTGATACTTAAAGTACTTGAGTTGCCTCCATAAGGATTGGAGCGGAAATAATTAGTTGATTAGTAAACCGACAAAGTTAATCTGCAAAAAATTTGATCATTGATGAATCATTTGTCATTTTTTAAGCTAAAATGCCAAATATTTTATGCTTCCAGCTTCTAAAATGTGAATATTTGCCGGTTTTCTTGATTGTAAACTGGATCTCTGGATCGACGTATTTGATTTTTTTCCTGACATTTCATAGACCAAGCTACTATTCCATTAATCAGGGAAATAAGAGGAAGATCGATAATCGAAGTAATGGTTAGTTGCAGCTATGCTAGAAAAGTTTTTGCTTTTAAGTCTCGTGTTTTAATCCGTTAAAATCCTAGAATAGAACAATAAACAAAAACACAGAACCTCAGGCACCACCTTGATTATTTAGATATTAGACCTGTTCACTAAAAGGCACTGTGTCATTTTATCGTCTTTCAGCGACCTGAAAGACTTGCATCTTGACTTGCAATTTGCTTATGACGACTTGCGACTTGTGTAGCCAGAATAATCAAAATATGAGCAGGAGGTCATATCTGTTTCTACCCTCTATAGTAAATTGTGGCCTTGAAATATATATTTTATCATTCTCTGCTCAATCCTCTGTGTTTTGTCCTGAAATTCTTCAAAATGTATAATTATCTGAACATATATACAATGAAAGTTACATGAATCTAAAGTAAAGGCCACTAAAAGGTCCTGGGCACTGTTTTAGTGTTTTAAATCATGACTTTAACAGGTTCAAAAAATAGCTGCAGTCTCTCAGCAGTTGAGCTCACAGTCAGTGAGAAATCAGTCATGCAGACCAAATACAAAATGGGTTTTACATTTAATTCTAACTGGCATCAAATAGGTCTTAAAAAGGAGGCTTAAACTGGCCTGTCATGGTGGGTGTGTGGGGTCTTAATCACTGCCGTAAACGTCTTCCCGTAGGAGCTTCAGTTTGAGCGGCTGACTCGGGAGTTGGAGGAGGAGCGGCAGATCGTGGCAAGCCAGCTGGAGAGGTGCATGCTGGGAGCTGAGTCGCCAGCAGGAGACAGCAGCAGGTAGGTTTGCCGCCACGAAGTTTACATGTTTCATGCATTGAATCACATGATGTGTCTTATTCTCCAGCAACCTCATAGTATCTCAGGAGAGACAAAATTGAAAGTAGGCTTTTGTTTTCATTAACACCAAAGTAATAGTAAGGCATAGCAACAGTAACTAAGGGGGGCAGAGCTTAGTGGAGGGTCAATTGTGAGCCAAACTTTCACTTGCACTAACTTTCACTTTTTTATGAAGCCACTGGAGGGATGTTGGATTTTTTTTAGGGTCAAAAAAGCTGGAAAAAAAAAAAAATAGTATATATAATATATTTTCTGCCATTTAACTGTATTTAATGTTCATAAAAATCAGATCTCAGGCTGACTTTGAGCACTCACTATGTCATCTTCTGATAAAAATTAAGAGTTTTGTCAAATGAAGTTGATAAAATGATGTTATTTTGCTTTTTGAGGCCTACTGGCCAAATGCAGTTTACATTACTTAAAAATGTAAGTCTTAAAATGCACCTAAAACATAATTATTGATTGTTGTTATATGGATTACAGTTGGCTGTAAATCATGCATGGCTGCAGACTGCTCTGTCAAACCACATAACAGTGATATTTGTCTTCATGAGGAATGGTGCTCAGATAGTTGACAGTCACATTGTGTCTGTCACAACCCGCATACATCACTCTGAACACAAACAGAAAGCTTCAGATCCACAAAACCACTGAGTTTAGTGTTGAGCCTAACATTATATGCATGAAGAGGGACTTAATGTCTATACATACTTAAATGTTTTATTCAGTTTTGACCCTCTGATGTACCTAAAAATAGTCAAGATTGTTGAAATCATAAGACATGTTTAATAATCAGTATCACAATATCTAATAACCTAAGTAGGGCTTTGATTTTGGCGATAATCTTGCAGATAATAGTATTTATCTGCCCAGGTAAAACAGCAGAAATGCTTAGTTTGCAGCTGCCCAGATAGCACAGTGCATTGCTGTGCGTCAGGTTATATAACATGTCTGATCCCCAGCTGACTTTCATTTTTATCAGTTTGAAAATTAAATAGAAATTCACTCAATAATAGGCAAAGAAATTCTGTTGAAGTTCCTCTTGTTGATTAAATGTGAAGGAATGTTTTTGAGGCAAAAGATTCCTTATATATATATATTTCCTTTTACATTTGAAGCACTTTCTTGCTTCCTCTTCCTGGACTGATTGAATGTAAAGTATTTGGCCGTGACTCTGATTTGATTTACGTCTCTCTCTGCCTTCTCCTCTCCTCCATTTCGTCCTCTTCTCTTCTGCTGAAGCTCATCTGAGAAGTCGTTTGCATGGAGATCTGCAGGTATGATTTCTTACTTTTAACCTTTAACGTTCTATTATAAAAGGGCTATTTTTAAGAAGATAAGCCGAAAGCAGAAAGATTGCCGCTCCCGAAACCACCAAGTGATACTATAAAGTGTTAGCATCTTATACTGTAAACAAAAGCTCCTATAGCTTAAAATAAGATCCAATCCATATGATTTTGGCACTAAAGAAAGCATTTTTCCAGATTTAGAAAGTCAATTTAGCCTCCACAGGGCTGAAAATTGCCAGGATGCAGCCCCGACCAGTGAAGCAAAACAAAACAATGTTTCCGCCAGTTTATATGGGCGTTGGAATGGACCCATTTACTATTCTGTCACAGATCCCTCTACTCTGTTTCCTGGCCCATTCTTCACTGTCGGCTTTCCAATAAAACAAAAGGACTGCTATAAAATGCTGTATTCTTTTGTGTCAAAGAGTCTATACATTTAGTTTATTAAGAGGATTCATTCTGCAAAGGGGATGCTACTAAATTGTTTTCTTACAGCCACACTTTACCATTTTGTTGAGAAATGTGTCACTTTTTATCTAAATTTACATATAAACGTTTGACTAACAGTCTGCCCAGGACTTGCTGTGTGTTTTTAACTTAACGGCAGATGCTTTGGCAGGTGGAGAGACGCAGGGCGGAGTCATGGAGGCCTCTGGATGTCCTGGTCGTCACCTGGAAACGGAGGAGGGACTCTACCTGCCTGAACCGGACCGCGCATCCCTGCATGACAGTGAGGGTCTGTTAAATGTACACACCACATGGTCTGAACAAAACTTTAGCGGGTAGTGAAGTTTACGGTGTCTAAAGCAGAAATAAGATTGATGTAATAAGATACATGCTTCTTGCCATGTTTACATTGTCTAATAGAGGTCAGCTACAAACCTGAGGTATGGACTTGAGTCACATGACTTGGACTTCGAGTCAGACAGGAGTCATGAATCTAATTTATATTTGACTTGACCAAATCGACTTGGATTTTAAAGCCCCTGAAAACCTGTTCTCACATTTGAACTATGTCTCTATGACATTAAATAAGTTCAAATTGAGCGAAATAACATGCTTAGTTATTATTTATTAAGAGTTTAATGCTCAAAAACTCATCAGATTTGATTGACAGGGTCTTGGCAACTCAACCACCATAGGCTAAATCCTTATTGGTGCACAAAATGATGTGTCATCGCACACCCACTTCAAACCAGTGAAAGGACTAGAAAGATACAGAAACCGCTGATGTGAAATAACCAAAACTGTTTTCAGTGCCTTTAACGCCCATGACTTGTGACTTCACTTGGACTTGGACACCAAATCCCTGTCCTGTCTGTGGCTCTCAGCCCCAAGTCCATTGGTTCCTACTGAAGATGTAATCTTTAAAAAAATGGCTCAGTAATTTCCTAAAACAGCTGGGCTCTGTAGTTTTAAGCAAACATTACTCAAACAGGAGGAAATAGTGTATTTGTTGGGGACTGCTTTCAGTGGCGGATTAATCCACATTTGGTGCTCTAGTGAGTATTTCAGGCAGCAGGATGGTGTATGTGGGACTGAGTCCAAATAAACTACAGTGTGTGTGTTCATGGTAATGAAGGAACATGTCACTCAGTGCAACAGTGTGGCTCACTGATGTGTTTTTAATAGTTTTTGGACAACAATGGAGCTCTATGGCACAGAGGAAAAGATATATCAGGCTTTAGATACACACACAATACTTGTTAGTAGGATCAACAAATTTTTGCCTTGGTCTTTCCGTGGGATTTGCTGACAATAAGAAAAATATAGATTATCACCTGATTTATGTCAGGTATTTCACAAACTTACTGTTGGCCAATTTTCTGCCATGGCTGCCACCCACATCAACACACTTTCATATTGTTTGATTCCACATGTAATTAATACTACCCAAAACATAAAGTCTTGTCTCCACACTGCTGTCTGAATTTTCGTCTTTATTTTTTACCGTCTTGTCAGAAAAGTTTCACATATATTCACACCTGGGAGCTCTGCAGTACAACCACTGCCTGTCGCTGTTGGACATTAGGCATCTTCAGTGGAGCGGTTGACATTTCTGTCCATCAAGCTTCCTCAAAGCTCGTGTTAAACCACAAAAGCTGGGGCGAAGCATTGATGCAGTGCAGCTGTGAATTCTTACAGTGGGGCAAAAAAGTATTTAGTCAGCCACCAATTGTGCAAGTTCTCCCACTTAAAAAGATGAGGGAGGCCTGTAATTTTCATCATAGGTACACTTCAACTATGAGAGACAGAATGGGGGGAAAGAATCCAGGAAATCACATTGTAGGATTTTTTATGAATTAATTGGTAAATTCCTCGGTAAAATAAGTATTTGGTCACCTGCAAACAAGCAAGATTTCTGGTTCTCACAGACCTGTAACTTCTTCTTTAAGAGGCTCCTCTATCCTCCACTCGTTACCTGTGTTAATGGCACCTGTTTGAACTCGTTATTAGTATAAAAGACACCTGTCCACAACCTCAAACAGTCAGACTCCAAACTCCACTATGGCCAAGACCAAAGAGCTGTCAAAGGACACCAGAAACAAAATTGTAGACCTGCACCAGGCTGGGAAGACTGAATCTGCAATAGGTAAGCAGCTTGGTGTGAAGAAATCAACTGTGGGAGCAATTATTAGAAAATGGAAGACATACAAGACCACTGATAATCTCCCTCGATCTGGGGCTCCACGCAAGATCTCACCCCGTGGGGTCAAAATGATCACGAGAACGGTGAGCAAAAATCCCAGAACCACACGGGGGGACCTAGTGAATGACCTGCAGAGAGCTGGCAGCAAAGTAACAAAGGCTACCATCAGTAACACACTACGCCGCCAGGGACTCAAATCCTGCAGTGCCGTCGTGTCCCCCTGCTTAAGCCAGTACATGTCCAGGCCCGTCTGAAGTTTGCTAGAGAGCATTTGGATGATCCAGAAGAGGATTGGGAGAATGTCANGTCAGATGAAACCAAAATAGAACTTTTTGGTAAAAACTCAACTTGTCGTGTTTGGAGGAGAAAGAATGCTGAGTTGCATCCAAAGAACACCATACCTACTGTGAAGCATGGGGGTGGAAACATCATGCTTTGGGGCTGTTTTTCTGCAAAGGGACCAGGACGACTGATCCGTGTAAAGGAAAGAATGAATGGGGCCATGTATCGTGAGATTTTGAGTGAAAACCTCCTTCCATCAGCAAGGGCATTGAAGATGAGACGTGGCTGGGTCTTTCAGCATGACAATGATCCCAAACACACCGCCCGGGCAACGAAGGAGTGGCTTCGTAAGAAGCATTTCAAGGTCCTGGAGTGGCCTAGCCAGTCTCCAGATCTCAACCCCATAGAAAATCTTTGGAGGGAGTTGAAAGTCCGTGTTGCCCAGCGACAGCCCCAAAACATCACTGCTCTAGAGGAGATCTGCATGGAGGAATGGGCCAAAATACCAGCAACAGTGTGTGAAAACCTTGTGAAGACTTACAGAAAACGTTTGACCTCTGTCATTGCCAACAAAGGGTATATAACAAAGTACTGAGATGAACTGTTGTTATTGACCAAATACGTATTTTCCACCATAATTTGCAAATAAATTCTTTAAGAATCCTACAATGTGATTTTCTGGATTTTTTTGTTTCTCATTTTGTCTCTCATAGTTGAGGTATACCTATGATAAAAATTGGAGACCTCTCTCATCTTTTANATACCTACTGTGAAGCATGGGGGTGGAAACATCATGCTTTGGGGCTGTTTTTCTGCAAAGGGACCAGGACGACTGATCCGTGTAAAGGAAAGAATGAATGGGGCCATGTATCGTGAGATTTTGAGTGAAAACCTCCTTCCATCAGCAAGGGCATTGAAGATGAGACGTGGCTGGGTCTTTCAGCATGACAATGATCCCAAACACACCGCCCGGGCAACGAAGGAGTGGCTTCGTAAGAAGCATTTCAAGGTCCTGGAGTGGCCTAGCCAGTCTCCAGATCTCAACCCCATAGAAAATCTTTGGAGGGAGTTGAAAGTCCGTGTTGCCCAGCGACAGCCCCAAAACATCACTGCTCTAGAGGAGATCTGCATGGAGGAATGGGCCAAAATACCAGCAACAGTGTGTGAAAACCTTGTGAAGACTTACAGAAAACGTTTGACCTCTGTCATTGCCAACAAAGGGTATATAACAAAGTACTGAGATGAACTTTTGTTATTGACCAAATACTTATTTTCCACCATAATTTGCAAATAAATTCTTTAAAAATCCTACAATGTGATTTTCTGGATTCTTTCCCCCCATTCTGTCTCTCATAGTTGAAGTGTACCTATGATGAAAATTACAGGCCTCCCTCATCTTTTTAAGTGGGAGAACTTGCACAATTGGTGGCTGACTAAATACTTTTTTGCCCCACTGTATGTGTGTAGGAGAGTTGCTGTTTTATCTTTTTTTTCTTTTGATGTTTTTTTTTTTTTTTTACAGATTACAGAAAAGGATGCAACTGATTTTAAAATACTTTCATCAGATTGTCAAAACTTTGCATAACACCACCTATCATGCATCCAAAAAAGCCTCAACCAAACCCTGAGAGGTCTTTACAAAGACTATCCAACCTCCCTCTTATTAAGAAATTACAATATCATTAGAAAATGTAATTTTAAAAACAAATTTTTGGTCTTATTTATATTCCATACAGTTGGTCTGATAGTATAAAAATATCCCCCACACGCTCCTTCCTCCTCATCCTACAGGAGAAAGTAGGCCAGCATTATTGGAGCTGTACAGTATATGCAGATTGTTCCAGGAACAGCATAAAGGCTTAATGCAGATATCCATGCGTATGTATTTATATGCATAATGCCACTTAACAAGTTGAAAGCTAAGTAAGATAATATGCAAACGAGTAAACCGCAGCGACTGATGTGATGGTGGCTGTGCTGAGCAGTTTGATCACACCTCAAACTGCCTTAACATATACAAGAAGCACTTACAAGGGCAATAATAATGAGGACAGGTTGTTTTCTCACCCGCTTGTTCTTAAGTATTTCGTCACCCTCTTATCTCTCTTTCCTCTCAGGCTCAGGAGGTCACTCGGCCCAGATGACCTCGTATTCAGACAGCGGCTACCAGGACAGCAGTGTTAGTTATTACAGCAACCAGAACGTGGTGCGTTCGGAGCCCCGAGCCTCGATATCGAGAAGCCCGAGAGCTGAGGGTCAAGCCTCTGGGCAGGTAGGCCTCATCTCCACTGGGTTACGCAATCCACTTATTATTACAGCAGAGACGTGTGCACTTGCACAAGTCTGAAAAGTTGCATATGAGAGTGTTTATACGAAGATCTGTTTGAAAATTGGACCAAAAAGTGTGAGAAATCATGAGGTTCAAAGTTCATTCTTGACCTTGGAAACATCAGTTCCAATCCAAAACAATTTTACCTCAACATCCATTTAATAGCTGTGCTGGAGCTTTTGATCATATCACGTGATCTTCATCAGCAGATGGAGTTTGCTAAACCCCTCCCCCGAACAGCGATTGGCCAATCATAGATTCTGTCAAGCTTTGGATTTTTTGAAAAATGCTACTTTGAACATCTACAATTTGATAACAACTGGGCAAACTCCAGCTGCTGATGAAGATCACATAACGTGTTTGAAAGCTCCAGTACAGCTCCTTAATTGAACTTTGTGGAGAGACTGTTTTGTCAAATGAGAAATCCTAGTCTAGTCTAGGATTCTCGTCTACTGGTGTCTGGTGTCACCTGAAGTTTTTTTGCTGTGAATAATAATCTTCATCCCCAGAGTAATGACAGCCAGCAGGGGCTCAATAATTACTGTCATGAATGATGAACAACATCACCTAAACCCTTCAAATCAAATCGAGCCTTACCTTAAAATGTATCAGCATCCTTTCATTGTGGCTAATAATTATATGCTCTTTGCATGACAGTAGAAGCAGGAATGACAGATAATAGAGAGCCCATTTGAATTTTCTCCTGATTTATTCCAAACTAAGCAGCCTCACTGGATGGGCTTACATGCCTCGGCTCTTCATTTTTCTTCGAAGCGTTCGAGGCTTTGATGCATTAAGGCGGCACAGATCGCCAGTTGGCTGAGTCTGTAATTGAGGGACATTTTACATTTGGTTATAAGGGGGGAAAAGTAAATGTTTGTCATCGTAAATGTAAAATATTCTGACAAAACTTCCCTGAAATGTAATATATTTACTACTTGCAGAGCCTACAGTATAATGAATTTAGTCATTTATTCAAAGGCACGCACGTTCAGTTACTTGGACAAATGAAGAAGATAATGATGCCCTTCATCAGACGTGATAAAGCATCCTGCCTCCAAGTGTCACATTACTGGTAACTGGCAAGTATATTTGCAAATGGGAGCAGTGCAGCGTGCAGAGTCTAATTGTCATTTTTCAGGTATTTATTCAGAAAACAGAAATGTTGAACTGATTAATTGTCAACAGTGTTATGGATATTATACTTGACATTTTTGTTGTTTTGGGCCCGGAGAGCACATGGTTGCCAAGAATCAACTGTATCATAATTAAAAACTAGAAAAATTGCGTTTCCTGCAGAAAATGCTGAAAGCTGAAATTAATTTGCAAAACACTGCTGA